>BMAV01005136.1:29655-50442 GCA_019973955.1 Trichonephila inaurata madagascariensis
CATAAAAAGGGAAAGGAGTTGTATAGTTTGGTTTATTGCTTCGAGAAGCAAGAAGGATTTTTGCTCCGACATCAATTTCCAGCAATACTTCTTGGTTCCCGGAAGCAAAGTTTTTGCTTGCGCAACTATAAAATCTTATGCTATAATTCTTAAATAGTTTTATTTTTCGTAAATATTTTGATTATGCTAGTAAAAATCATTATTTTTCCTTAGGGTTTCAAAATTTTATTATTATTGTAGGAGCATATAAATGTAATTACCTTACAAGAGTAAGGTAGGGCAAACATTTTTTTTTCAATTAGGATAAATAAATATAACTTTTTGTTTAAAAAAAGTAATTTCTTTCTTTTAAATTTTTTAGTAAAACAATTATTTAACGAAAAATTTCAAAATTATTTCAAATGTTTTTCAACAATTCTTCTGAAATATATTACTTATGCCTTTTCTGCACATCTACATTTTACAAATGGCACAAATGCTATTTCTTTTACTACATTTTCTTTTATATAATTTCAACGTAAAAAAAAAAAAAAAGTAGAAAGAGAGAGGGATTTTTATTTGTTATATATATGCGCGTGTGTGTGAGTGTACTTATTCTAAAAAAATTGTTTCTTCATTTTTTTTTCTGAAGAAATCACAGCAAATGAAATTATGGATTGCAATTAAAAAGTGTGTAAAAACCCTGATATAACCATAGGTAAAATATAAATAGCACATGTGTGAAACGATACATTAAATGTAAATAACACTCATTAGTGGTAGAACAGAAAAAAAAATTAATCAAATAAAAAACAGTGTGAAAAACTGAATGTGAAAACGTGTCTTTGACATTTAAAATATTCATAATTTGGTTATGAGTAAATATTTATCATAATTCTTTTAAAAATTTCTGAACAGAACTAACAAGAGATAAACTGTACAGTCTGATGTAAATATATATTTCATAGTTATAAATTTGTTTCCATGAAAATAAAACAAAAGTGCCATATGATTATGCATTATACCTAAGGAAGAAAACGGTGAAAGAGATGGATGCAAATAAGGTCATTGTTAAAACGTTTAGAATATTTTTTGAAATTTTGTCACTCTTTTTTCTTCTACTTAATGATTTTGCTCTTATTCCTTCTCAAATTTTTGAAAAAAAACCTACTTTTTCAACCACTTTTAAAACAGTAAATTAATTTCACATCATCTAACTTCGATTGGTTCAGACAAGCCAACATATTGTGTATCTCTCTACTTAGTTTACTATATTTTTTAACCCTCCTAGTCAGTTCCATTTCCCGCCAGATATCTTTCCTTCAGGGTATTAGATATTTGCATTTCGAAAGTTGCAGGGAACTACTTGTAGGCGGGGATCTATCTTGTGTGTAAATATTAAGAACAAACTTCGAATACAGCGAAAGACTCGTGGCAGAACAAGGAAGGATGGTTGCATGCGTCTAGAGAATTATCGATTACATGTTCTTTTCTTTTCTTTTTCCCTCCTGCTCTCCATATTTTTCGAAAACAGTTCACCATGAGAAAGTCATCATATGCGCCCGAAAACTAAATCATGTCGCGGCCTACTCCCCAAGGCAAAAAAAAGTATACAGTTTCGATGCTTTCAGCACCTTTCGTCATAGCTGTAAAAATAAATCGGGACTGTTAGCTTTAATTTATGACTTTCTGCACTTAGATTTCCAAAGATAGGACATTTCTTTGTTTGGCTCGGCTTAGAAAACTTAAATTTTCAGACGTTGTATTAAGGATGGTGGCAGACATGTGTTAAATTATTTGATATGTGCGCATTGATTTTACAAAACATCATTTTGCAGGGGAAAACTTTTTTTATCAAATGCATTCTACTTAAAAAGGTTTTAGGCGTATAATATAAACTTTGGTACATATTTTATGATTTGCAGACGAAGACTGTTTTCTTCGTATTTAAATTTAAAATTTAACTGGAATTTTCAAAGAAAATAAAAAAATAAAAAAAATATTTTAATTACATACATTTTTTTTTTTTGTAAAATGAATCATTTTCAAGAAATTTTCCTAATTATCTCATATATATGTTTGTTATAAAACTCGATACAACATTTTGCGCCTTACATACTAAAGATTCACTTCATTTTTAATAACATTTCTAAATATATTACTCATTGATTATTCGAAATTATTTAGTTTTCTGTGTGCATACTTTATATCAGTCTAGACATATGAATAATTTATTTTTAAATAATTATAGAAAATTTCAAATGTTTTCTCACTAATATTACACACAAACACTGCTTTCCTCATTTCATTTATATATTTAGCAGAATCAAATTTATCTCCAAGAGATATGACTTTGCGTTTAATTTAACAAATATTTTTATATACTGTTAAAATGTGCAATGGTATTTTGATGAGAATCTTTAAGCTGTTAAATGTTCCTTGAATATATTGATAAACTAAATTGGATGATTTGAAGTTTATTTTCATTTGAAGAATATGTGTAAACCAAATATCCCACTATTTTATAATACTTATTTTTGGTAGAAATGCATAAGAAAATACTTGGAAAAATCAAATATGATTATTATCTCACTGTATATGTTATCCCTGCCTGTTATATGCAATTGATATTTTTTTCACATACTCTGTAAAAAAAAACATACATAGAATGAAATTTATGCAACCTTTCAGTTAGAAGCAGTTTTTGTAAACAATGTACTTTTCATTCGGTTCTAAGACATGACAAGCAAGGAACATAACAGTTGTCTAAATTTATTTAATATATATTTTTAATAAAAATATATGTTTTTAAATCACTGTTATACCTCAATAATCTTTTATTGCTGTGCTACCCTTACTAGAATATAATGAATGCACAGAGGGGAGTTTAGCACTGGTTTATTCTATTGAACTAGTAATTAATTTTGAAATAAATTTATATATAATGAAACCATTTTATGAAATCAATATATATGCCTACTTGAATGGGATATGAGTTTATAATAAATATTAATATGAATTTATCTGATTTAATATTAATGCTACATTGTATTTCATAAAGAAAGGTTATAGCACTTTGATCAACACTGTCAAAGGTATTGCATACAAATTGCGCACATCAAAAAACATTTAGCATTATACTTAAGGATATGTCTTGTAAAATTCCGAATTCAATACTTCAAGCAAATTGTATTAGCATCTTCTCTTTTAATTCATACCATGTTTTAAAATGTATAAATTTCTTCTAAATGTTGATAAAAATAAAGATTGAAGATAGTTGAAGTTTTATAAATATTATTGTAAGGATCATAAGTACAAAACTGAGTAAATTTATTTAACACACTTGAACTTTTTATTTAGTGTGTTAGGACATTGCCATTTATTCTAAATAGAATGTTTAACTCCAGCAAAACGGATGATTCAGTCAGATTGGCAAAGCTAATCCTGAATGAGGCCTGTATCAAAATTCATTGGAGACATTTTTTGGGGGCCCTTAAAATTCTTTACTTGCACATGTTAAGGCCCCTGTAGCTTGGGGGACCCATATCACTGATACGGCACATACGGCGGTAGCCATGTCCCTGCTCAATCATTCGAAATCCAAATGCAGTTCGAATTAATAAAAATTTTGTGTAGAAATACCCGTTTTTCATTTTAATAAAAATTGTTTCTATTAATTACATTTTTTTCCAAACGACACATGTTTTTTATCTGGAATAGAAGTAGAATTATCTTGTAAGCAGGGAATTTCAACAGGGAATCTTGAAGATCATCCCTGTTGTACTTTATAGGAGCAGATGAGTCATGAGTGTAACCTATCGTGTGAGTCTTGAGTTAGACAGGAAATACTTTCTTATATTTTATTATATTTTGAGATTTTGACAACAGACTGCCTATCTGTGCAATCAAAATAGAGGAAATTGTTTATTTATCGGAGCCAATGAATAGGGATTATAATGCAGAAATCGATAATGAAACGCTTATCATCAAAACTATTATATTTTCTGATGTTTTACATTGATTGGAAACTAAAACATTTCTTTTGCAGCAGGATGTAAATGATGTAATTACTTATATGCAGCCGTAAAAAAAAAAAACTCTTTCGAGTCAGGAATCAAAAAGATTTTCAAACATCTATTAGTCAGTATATTATAGTTTTGATTCATTTTTGCGTAATAACTCTATAATAGTATTTCTTCAAAATGATGAAAACTTTAAACATGAATATTTTTTGAATAGTTTCTTTCAGGATTTCCGAAAGGTAAATGCAAAATATTTGTACCTTGTTTGGACCCCGATGTAACAAATGACCCCGAATTAACGAACAAAAAGTTCGGCATCAATTAATTCGTTAAATAAGGATCCGACTATATATATATATAGAGCGAGAGAAAAGACCATGCCTCTAGAAAACATAATAGAGAGTTTCACTTTTGGCCTATTGACCTTTTTATATGTCTATACTTATATTTTGGCAGTTTTTAATGAGTTTTAAAATTCCTTTTCATCCATTCTTAGCTTTGTAGGATTTACAGCTTGTATTTTATTATTTTATTTTATTCTAGAAAACTATATATTTAAGTGTGTGTGTACAATAGGATCCCGATTTAACGAATTAATCGAACTTAGTGGCGTAACAACCCATGAGGGCCATAGCCTACTGTTCCTATCTCAGTTTACATGACTGTAAGCACTGGGGCGCATGTACAGATGTTTCGGTCAAATGGTCAGTCTGACGTGAAACCTCCAGTGTTCAGTGCCCAAGCTATTTTGGTACTCATTTATCAAACCACTAAAGGGATGAAAGGCTGAGTCAACCTTGCTCACCCCGGGAATATATATATATAATCTATAATATGTGCTGTAGGTAAGCTAAATGGGACAATATGATATTACATTAACTACACTCTTGTAATTTCTACTTATAAATGTCTTTAAACACCATAGGAATAGAACTGTTGAAGGTATTTTTAGGTATATCTAAATTTATGAATAACAGAAAAGTAAAAATGTATCTAATTTTTTTAAATAAAAATTGATGCATTAGTATATATAAATGAATCGAAACGCTTCATATTGGAAAAGAAGCTTGCAAGACATTTCAAAATAACGAAACATATTCCTTATTATTCCTTATATGAATAACTTGATCAATTATTAAATATTAAAGCAATCAATTGCACTTAAAATCGTAATTAAATTTCTAAACTATGAAAATGAGATACAAAAATGTTAAACGTATGTAAACATCTAAATATAAAACAGTCTAAAAAAGGCTTAAATGCAAAAAATAGTGTAATAAAATAAAAAAGTAAATTTAAATATTTGTAATTCTTTCCAAAAAAACTTGTAATATATTCAGATGAACTTTTTAAAAATACAAATATTTTTTAGACATTAGAAATATGAAATAACGCATACAGCATTGCTTCTCAAACTTTAAATTTTTGCGACTCAATTTTCAGTCATAATTTTCACAGCGCCCCCCTTCAAGTGATATACTACCATACGACCTTCATTATAAACTGCACAAATTATCAGGATAAATATTAATTTTTTTTTTCATTATTTTTAAGTAATAGATATTTTAAGTAAGTTACTTTTAAGCAATAAAACATTATAATACCATATTTCCTTTCTAAATTGGAACCGATTGCAATGAAAGTACAACCTGTATTTTTATTATGCCAGAATGTATGTTGTTTACTTGCTTTCAGTAAATTAATTTTTTTTTCTAAATATTTTACTTTCGACTTTTTGATATGCTCGCGCCCCCCAAGTAACATTGTCCCATCTAGGGGAGTACGCCCCACAGTTTGAGAAACGCTGACATACAGTATAAAACTACATGCGATCTCAGTCGCTTTAAAATTCAATGCAAGCAATTCATATAAAATTCCATGTGAAGTATTAAACATTAATGAAATGCAAAATACATCTATTTAACTATTTGTTATATTCAACTCAAGTTTTCCTCCTTTGAAGAAATTGGGACTTAATTAATGAAAAGAATGTGAGAAATTTCCAAATACTTTCACTTCCGTTCACGAGAAAAGTGAACACATGAAAATTATTCAACTATTTGTAACGAATCTAATTCTCAACGCGTTGTTCTCCGAAAATGTAGTATCAAGGGAAATATCTAATTCCTTTCACCATTATTGATAAAGTACTTTCGGATCTAAATGAATTCATCTCGAAAGTCCAATAATATATCTTGTCATTCCTCGAGATATAATTTGCTAGTAGAACTGCAAATTATTGAAATCTATCTCCCTGTAGACTTTTGCTGGCAATAGCACAAAATGTTTCATTTATGTTCTTCAAAGATCTAATTTCGCTTCAGAGCTCAGGGTAAAATGTTAATTTAAACAAGTGCATCACTAATAAAGAACTTAATTCCATAAATTATTGAGGACAGAAGAATATATATACTTTAAAAAAAATTCTTTGCAAAAAATATCGTATGAACTTATTATTTTGATCATGCTATTGAACTATTATGTTCCAATTAGGTTCCTTTACTTCATAATTCATTCAAAACATCTTGTCTTCAGAAATAGTATTATAACTGTTATATGCTAGTTAACATCTTCACTAAATTTACTTTTTAAAAATATTTGTATAATAACTATAATTATTATCCGCTTTACTTGTAAGTGATATGCATTTTACATAAAGTAATTAGCATTTTATCAATAAATATTGTTTGGGGAGCTTGCTACATTTTTAATAAGCATATGAATATGATATAGTACCATATTGCCTAGGTAACATGTTGATTCATTTTATTAAAATGGATTAATAAATTCATCATATTACCTTTCAAAACATCACATATCTCTTTTTTATCTAAAAATTCAATAACTTAAATATGACGTAATGATGTATAGTAATTGCTGATATTTGTGAACAAGCTTGAAAAGTCATTCGAAAAAAAAATAGGCTAAACTTTTACCTGTTCATCTAAATTTTAGGCTATTATTTCCATTCCGAAGATAATTACAATCTAGCTCATAAAAACCACTTATTTCGACCAATAACATGCGTCTCCTTCATTCATTGCTGAAAACACGCAATTGTCACAGATTTACGGCCAGACCTTTTTTTTTTTTTGGAATACTAACTCTAGTTTTCAATGCTTTTAGAACGCTATTCTTATTTTTAACATCGTAAAAAGTTCTGCAAATCCTGTAAGATACTTTGGATATATATCTTAAAGGTTTTCATTTAATTTAAAATTCGGAACTGTTCGCTTAGCCCTAATCTAAGAAAAGACTGAATACGACCCAATTGAAGAATTTTATTGCTCGACATTTTCTCGAGTTTACTTACTCATTGTCAGGTTTATTTGAAAAGTATGTTGCATTTCCGAAGATCTTGAAGAATGCATTGATGGGTATTTTTCTTCTTCGTAAGCAGAGAAATCTCTCGATTTGTAAGCTGTTTTAGTCGCATACCTCATATTTCGGTGAGTAAGTAAATATTAACGTCGCACTGTTCAGCTACACGAGGGATTTTGGAGACGGACCTCTTAATTTTGAACCATGGTCAAGTGATGAGGGCGACACCTGAGCTAGCAAACCCTCTTCTAACTACCACACCACACCAATGGGAGGACGTTTGAGCTATCGATAGATTTAACGTGCATCATTCCCCTACACGGCGGGTCCTTAGCGGTATTGGGCTCGAACTCATGATAGGCCTGCCACGATCCGATACCTTAACCACTGGGCTACGCAGCCCCCTCATATTTCAGAATAAAAGTCTAAGTAGGAGATATTTAACTGTTAAATTAACGTTTAGTAAAAACTTCTTAAAATCTTTATTTATAGTTTATATTCCACAATTACTACTGCTCGAATATGTACTTACGTATTATGCGAACAAAATCTTCAGATCAAAATACGTTGCCAAATGACGCAATTTACAGGCAATAGTGGAAACCAATCTAATGCAGCTTTGTGAATACAGTAATAACAACTATGACAGAATTAAGCGACATTTTTTTTTTTTTTGAATTGACAATGTCTTTTCGATTAAACCGAAATTGATTGACGGAATAATATGCAAATACACTCGACTAATTCTCTATTGTCGAGTTTATATTTCTATACACATTGATATTTTTTTAAAAATAATTTATCAATTACATATTATTTTTAATCTATCTTTAGATATCATCCATATGTTCTACGTTTTTTTTAAGTAACTAATTACTTATTTAGTAGTACTCTATAACATGTGAATATAAAAGTGTTTCCTGTAGGTACATTGTTCTGTATGTTTATTGTGTTCTATGATTTCATTTGTTAATTTTTTACAATTATTGTTATAAATATTCGTTATGTACTGTTCAATTTGCTTTTATTATAACTTACTTTTTTTATGTAATAGAATATTAAATATAAAAAAATACTGATATAGGATAACCATTTTTTATTGTAAAATACAAGGAATAAGAATCAAATTTTGATATTTACTTTTAAAGAATCGTTGTTTTTTTTTTTTTTTTTTTGAAAAACATAGAGGAAATTTTCAATTATCAATTACAAATAAAAATTCCGAGAGTCCTATCTCTTTAAGAAAATAAATTAATAAATATGTTCATATTTGTTAAAAATGATTTTGTACTTGTTACATATAAATTCATTTGTATCTAGCAAAGAAGTAGGATTAATAACTTTTTAATCTTGCAAGCAACATACAATATTTTTTTTAAAAAAAAATTTTTTCAAGTTTCTTAGTATTTTCAATTTTCAGAAGAAACTGCGGAGAAAGGAGCTTACCATCCAAATTGCCCTACTTATCCTCATTCATCAATGTCAAATTGTAATGGATTTTTTTCTACTTTTTTTCTATTCTCGGTGACATTCTTGATAGTTTTATTTCTTCTGGGAATTCTAGAAATTCTGGCATGATATGGCAAACAATGTTAAAACAAATAATTGAAAAGAGAACCATTTTGTTTGTTTGGAATAAGCTATTTTTTAAGGAAAAATATTTTTGATTTGGAGAAAAGGTAAAACAATTTATATGGTGCGGTTGTTAACGATTTAGCTTTGAGGTTGTTCTATATTCTTTTAAAAACCAAAGAATTCGTTTATTAGGTAGGAGAAAATGATTCATACAAGTAACTATCATCTTGAAGATAATTATTTTTCTTTGAATTTCTCATCAATTCACACTTAATGCATCATAAAAAAAATGAGTCTTCAATTTCTTGTACAAAAAAAGGAAAATTTAAGGTGTTTTGAATGAAATTAAGGAGATTTTAAGTATATAAATGTGTTGTAAAAATTTGTTTGCTGCATTAAAATTAGATGGTGTTTTTTTAAACAAATCTATTATCTAATGAAAAAAAAATCTGTTGAAATATCAACACTATAAAGTTTTTATGTAAACCATTCTACTTGGAAAATTTAAGGTGTGTACATTTTGCTTTCTTTTAAAAATGAGTAGATTCAGCGAAGGGTGTAATGAAAAAGCATGCAATTTATTTTTTGGAGTGAATGGTATGACGGCTTAAGAAATATGTCTTGAAACTATCTCAGAACGGTTTTATGAGTGTGTAATATGTAAGTAAATGATGTTAAATTTTAAAAAGAATCTGTTAGCGTTCTAGACGACCTTCAACTTGAAGTGATTGTGTAGATGACTTTGATAAAACAAATGATTGATTCTTCTGTAACTATAGAAATGATTTAACATTTCATATAGCACTCTAAAAAGTCGAATTATTAACAGTAAATGCATTCCCATCTTTCTATCAATCCTCTCTAAAAATTTTCTGGAGGCTAAGCATCGCAAAGCGTCCAGTGTATTGCCACTAGAAGTTCAATCGCTTTATACTTATGTCATATAAGATAAGTGACCCGCGAGAATGTTAGATGCCTGCCACTGGGAAATCACAGTACATTTTCTCTATAATCCTGATTTGGACAAATTTGATTTTCCTTTATTTCTTCTAGCTTCAAAACAACTTTGGGAATAAAAGATAATGCATTTTATTGGATGACAAAAGCATCAGAAATTGGTTTCACACATGAGGTGGTATTTTTTATTACAAAGGTTTTAATGTCTTGATCTACTAGTATGTTAAATGCTAAGTAAATGCAATTACTTAGAAAAATATGGTAAATATGCACTTTCAAGTAAGCTGGACCTTTCTTCATTGGTTATTAGGAATTCTTAAGACTAGAAAAAGGTAATATATGGTAATTTCTATATTAATCCATCTTATGCATACATATTTTTCACCTATCACACTAATTGTACTTAAAAGCTTAATGGGCTACAGTCAACTAATTATTGTTGACCTTATATTTTTAAAAGAATATAAGTAATGGCAATAATTTTCGAATTTTTACCTCACTTTCTAAAATATAAAATTTCCAAATCGATAAGTACATGCACAAACTTAAGGACACGGATGTGTGGTTTAATGCAACATGTCATTCGTTTCCATTCTCGAGCACAGTAATATTTTTGTAGAACCCAGATTTGAGCTCATTATTTGACTCAGACATCTACATTGATTAAATTATCATACATACATATCATACGTAGTATTTACATATAATAATATATAAATGAAAGAAATTTAACTAATAATAAAACGGTACTTTTACGATAACCTTAATTTTCTTCATAAATCTAAATCGCACACTTAAGGCTTTAAAAATTATAATATTTATCTAATGTCATTGATGTAAATTGAAGTGCACCCTATTCAATACATTTTAGGTATTTTTCTAAGAAAAAATTCTACTTTTAGTGCATTAGAAAACAAAATAGACAAAAGACACTAAATTTGGGAATGCTGTTATGTTGTCATTCAAGATGAAAAGGGCTTTCTACTAATCCACAAGGGGAAATTTTTGTAATGATTTATTTGACTTGAGAACCTCTCAATTTCAAAAGTAAATTGAGTTTGTAGAAAAAGATAGAAGTAAATTATTTACAGGGTTAGTCTAAGTTATAATTGTGAGAATTATATTTCGGTATAGGATTTGGAACTTTTTGGTCATTTTCAAGTCCTGATAATTCGTGCGACTGGCTCCCTTCATATACGCAAGATAAGTAAGTTTCACCATTATTATTGATTAAAACTAACTCGCTCCCATTTGATGCAACCACATTATATTTGGGATTAATTGGAATAGCAGTTGTTGACAGTTTTTTTTACGAATTGCCTTTTCCTTCGATTGCATTTCACATTAACACGAACTTTTACATAATTAACATAATTTTTTAAACGCTTATTATAATAAGTTTTAATCAAAATTGAATATAAGAATAATTTTTTTTTCATAATTTGTTTTGATATTTTGGAAATTGCATGTATGGCAAATCTACAGAATATTTTAAGATACGAAAATAAATATCATCTTTGTTTTATTTACACATTTAAGTGAACTGAGTGTCATTTGTCAGTTTTAAAAATGTATTAGTGTCATAAAAATCAAAATAAAAATCAAATAAATAATCTCATTTATCTACAAAAAGCCGACAGAAAAAAAATGAGACTATTGTATAATTTAAAAAGTATCGATAACAGTTAGTTAAATTTAATATGTCTTTTATACTCCATCCATCAATGAGACTATAATCAATATAACTTACATCAAATAAAGTGAGTATTAGTATACTTTATTCATAGCAATATGTTTTTTTCCATTTCCCACTTTTAGTAATGAATATCAACTTTCATAATTTACTTAACTAAATTATAACATAATTAACTGTTTTATTATATTATAAAATTCATTACATTTGTTATATTATGCGAAATATAAAAATGAAGTAGGTTATTAAAAAAAGATACGCAAGAGCTGCAATGGGTTTTTAAAAGATAAAGAAAACGACAAAGTAATCGAAAAAAACAAATATTCCATAAGAAGTTTCTAACAATTTCGTTCCCTTATAAAATTATTATATATTAAATTTCCTTTAAATATTCTCTCTCCAACGTATTAATATCTACAAGCGAGGTGATGAGCATTTAAATAAAGTTTTCTTTCGAGAAAATTGGCCTCTTTAGTTAAGCTTATCCACTTTAACTAAAGAGGTCAAAGAAAAAGAATAAACGATTAACACAAAACTTGGGATAGAAATCCGTTTTGCCCTTGTAAGCGACATAAATCTCGTCAGCATCAATCACAACTGTTTAATGATGCTGCAGCATTAAGTGGCAGGCTTTTCTGTCATGAGACATAACAGGGACTAGTTGGACAGTCGACATACTGAGGAGGTCAGTCTTCTTTGTTGATGACGGATCGCGGGAACGATGCAGCTGGAAGCAGAAATGTCACGTTAGTCGTGAGCTTTAGTGTGATTGAAGAGATTTTAAGTGCCCCTTTCCCTTTATTGTTTTGATGATCGGAAATAGAAATGATTCCCCAAATGCTTTGTTTGGAAAAGAAATGATAAGCGCAATGTTGTCAGTGAGCTTCATGTATAGAGAATACATGAAGTTTTGTTAATTATTTCACATATATATCTAAATTAAAACTTTATTTCGTACTAAATGTTACAAAATATATTAGAAATATATTTATAATATTAATATCATTTTGTTTCGCTATGAAGAACGTGAGAAATATGGATACATATCATGTTATTAAAATTATATTATCAATTATTATATTTTTTAACATCTAAAATAGTAATATCTCATTGATTTTTAAGAGTATTTTGTATTACACATTTCGATATTGATTTAAATAACGGTATAAATATAAGTTTGCATTAATTTCTGAAAAAAAGTTATTGATTTTGTGACGGGCTCACGCGTCTTTTCTTTAACATGTCCTTTGGGTACTTTTTGTTGCCAAGATTAATGTCAACTCTTTTCCAACCAAAACCCAAGAAATGAAACGTGAAGATTAAATGCACATTTGATAGCTTTTGAATAACAGACGTTTCAGTAAGGGAAATGGCAATTTGGGGAATGTTATGTCAAAGATTGTGCGCTACTATTGTGAAAGGACGGCCAACGGAGGTTATTCCGAAGACAATGGCATTAAGTCAAGGTACATACCATTGCACTCGCGTAAAGACGCCACTCCCTAGTATCGGAGCTACGATTGGATTAAGGTAGGATTCACTATTTAATATTATTACATGCGTTATTATTGAAATCGAGATTAGGCGGGTTAAATATTGTTAATGGTCCGAGTAAGGTTAGTTCGGTATTACTTGTATTGTGTGTTTGTTCATCGTAGATTCTCGCATATATAATCATTATCTAATCTGTTAAAAGTTTAAGTTATAGCTCTTAATAAAGTCATATTGAGAGAGAGAATGGCTACTTCTCATTCTTCAGTTGACGCTACACCTCTAGCTCACGCAGATAATCTAAGGGAAATGCACCCTATAGGGGGGGGGGCATTTTCACAGTTTAAAATAGCTACTGACCCAAGGAAAATGCTCTTAAATGCGACTGTGTTTTGAAGATAGCGAAACGAGCAGTCTGGATAATTTATTCCATTACTTATTAAAATCTTGAGTATTCAAGATTATAGCAATATATTAAATAATGTCAATAGACAAGAATTACAAATAAAACAAAAAATTTGATTTTTGTTTTGATTATTAAGTGACCCTTAACAGTTAATTCTGAAATGATCTTACCAGTATAATGAGCACTGTAAACATCATGTGATCTTAAAATGATTATTTGTTATTTCCTTTCATATGAGATAAATAATCGTATGAAGTTCGTCGAGTCATCTGAGGTTTCATTTAAAAAACAAATGTTTGAAATATTTCTTGCATCTGAGTAGGGTACTGCATTGTGATATTATTCACCTATTATAATTAAAATTCACATGTTTAAATTTTCATTGTAAAATTTTCATATATTTGCATACATCAAATATATATATGAACTGTAATACTTCTACAATGAAAAAAAAAATTAAAGATATTACCTGCTAAATGATAATATATAGTGCCTCAAATGCGTTAAATATGTCACCTGGCTCTAGAAAGAAACAAATAAAGAATAATTTGGAAAGCTATGAAAGTAAAAACTAATTTCTTGCTCTAGATATATTTCTTTCTTTCTTTTTTTTTTTTTGTGTGTGCATCAAAAGTAAAATATTTTTATTAATAACCAAGAAAAAAAATCATATTCTTTGTGTAAATATATTTTAATTTAATTAATAAGGGTACAATAGTTTTTCCTCGATATTTCTTATATATAATTTTATGAAGGAAACTTGTGCAAGATTTGAGTTTTAAAAGTCATGAGATAGTAATGCTTTTAACCAAAAGTTAAGCTATATATACATGAATAATTCTGCTTCATAATAAATGCATTCCATTCTGGAACTAATAAGGTTGTTAAACGGGTAAGCAATAAGGATATATTTCTTACTGTTAAGATGCTTATGTATATTATCCTAATTCCAAGACACATAATCTCTTTTGCAGGTCTACTAATACTACACTATAGAGGACATTTAAAGGCGATCACACGCAGCTTTAATGTTCGTTTGGATCCTTTTACTGCTATTTACTCCATAAAATTTTATATGGAGGAACATTATTTATGCCTTAGAAACAAATAATAAAAAATTAATTATTTTTGAGGTTGTAGAGAGGAAAGGATTCATTATAAATGAATAAACCTAAAAAAACGAAAATATATATATGAGTATAGGGGTACATGCGTGTGTGTGCGTGGGGGGGGGAGGTTGTTGGGTCTATGTATGCGTGTGTGAGTTATTTTGTTTCTTGAATAATTGTTTTTCACATGTTTAAAATAAAGTATGACTTAATAATTGTAAAAAAGTAACTAACTTCAAAATTAATTGAATATACAACATTAAAGATAAAAATTTTAAAAAAATGGCCAAAGAGAGAAGAAACTAGTTTAACCCAAGCAAATAAAAAATTTTTCTTTGAAATTTTAATCGCAATACGCATCGATAGTAATGACAATTCAGTAGGTCTTAAGGCCAACCCGGAACACGAAGGTAAAAAGTCAGTGAGAGATCGGATGACGTCCCGAAAAATGGTTCTACATTCTCTATCAACCATTTACCACAGTTCTTTTTCTGGACACGCCGGTAATAGATCACGTACGTCGCATCCAATTACATCCTAGACAAGTTCAATTACTGCGAAGTCTAAGCAAAAATTATGTCACGAAAGAATCTGTACATTTTGCAATGCACATTTTCTTATGCGTGTAGGGTACGTCCATGTATTACTCAGCTGATAAAGGAGATTGGAGCATCCCTCTTCCCATAGGAATGGATTTTATCGGTCACAACACATTCTTCACGTGTCATCATGATGACGTAAATATGAATCACAGGTGACCTGCTAATGCACATTATGGTATTTCAAAGCGTGATGACACTTGGTGATGTGGTGGAAAGTGCAACAAATTAATCCCGTTGGCATGCTAACGTTACATTCGTACAAGCAATCATTGAACAAACAAAAGTGTAACTCGTCTGGCATCTCGACATAGCAACATTCTGTCATCCACGTCATTCTTTTCTGGAACAGTTATAAATGGAATCGTCTGTACTGTAGAGTTAACGGTAGTATTTTTATTGGATACCGTGGACAAAAGCCACATGCTAATAAATAGACGATAGTAGTTCTGGTTGTTATAAAAAACAGAATGCGAATTTCCCAAAAATTGGGGACTGAAATGATTTAGGTTTTCCGCTTTTGGTGCATGCCTCGATCTACACTTGCCGATGTACCTCCGCCCGACCCCTTTTAAAATTGGCATTTTTTTCTTTTATTATTGCCATGATCGGTGTACCTTCAGTGTGGGGTGTTAGTTGAGATAAGACGTATGAATTAACCTGCTTTTTAGTCAATCCCCAACCTTCACAAGTCTATATCTAAAATCCTCCATTGTGTGAGGGGAGATTTATTATAGCTATTAAACCCGTGCTTGAGAAAGAAAAAATCATGATGGATCCTTGGAAAAACAAACCCGCTCGAATTTGGCTTTCCCTTTTTTTTTCTTTTTCTTTGGAGGCCACAAAAAAAAACACACATTTGCATTATTTGGTAAAGGTTAAAACTGCAAAAATTCTTTGGACCCCCTTTCTTTTTTTTCATTTTAATGCCGTGTGACATATTAATTTATTTTCGAAATCTCCTCGGAGAATAAAAGTTTAGAATTAACATATTAAAAAATATAATATACATAGATAAAAATGCAAAAAAATAGTTTGAAATTAAATTATAAAATTAATTATGACATTACTTATGTGTATATTTAATTTCTGATTAAATATTTACAGAAACATTTCCTTATTCTTACATTAGGCCGCCTGCTCATTACACACACACATTATCTGTGTATATTATCTACAGGATTATGTTCAATAAGCCTTTCCAAATCAATACGTTCCCTGAATTTAAATTGTTTGGAGAAATTAATAGTTGATTGTCTCTTTCTATAAAAAATACACACGCAGCTATCTTAAGTTAAATGTTCACTTATATTTTTATTTTTTATGTTTCAAAAAAAAATCTTTCATATTTCGAACTGTTAGTATTAACAGTTTTACGCTTAAGTTATTCGTTTTGTAAATTATTATAATATATTTATAATACTTCATTCACTTTTAATTTCTTATATATCCTTACAAAAATCTGATGTCTGGTTATCTTGCAATTTCAATTTTCAGTTTTGATTATTGAACATTCATCTCTCTTTAGTGTAGATAATTTTGTCTCCCTCTCTCTCTCTGTATATATATATATATATTTTTTTTTTTTTGTGTGTGTGTGGGGGGGTTTATTTAATTTAAATTGGTTATTTTGGGTCTGTATTGGTGAATGCATTTTACTTTTTCCCCTCAAAAGGACAGATCTTAAATAGATAAAATTATCAAACAATAAAGAATCCCATAATATTGTGTACTTTTAATGCAATGTGTAGTTATGACACATAATACCAGTGTTCGTTTAATACACAAACAGCCTTGAAAACTCGATATTCCACAAAATTTTTCATATCAATCCTTCCACAGTTTTCTAAAATGTCGCAAGTAGAATATATGTATTCTTTTTTTTTTATTTGTTTTAACGGAGATCTAGAAGGGAAAAAATAGTTTAAATACGTAATGAATCGAGAAAAATCGGAAACGTTGCTCCTTTAAAAGCTAATCACTTGAACTAAAAAGAAAATACTTTGTCGTTGAATGCATGACAAATTCGGTCGTTGTGGTGACGCCTCCCCCGTTCTCCTTTATTTTCGGTTATTCCGATAATCTGTCTCAACCCAATTCATAAATCCGAGCTCGATACGTTTCTGGGACAAGGCGGGGTAGAAGACCTTCAATAAGCGATATTTCCCGGGTTTAAAATTTTTCTCCCCTTTCTTAATCTCAGTAGTATATTTTTCTCACGAAGAATATTGAGATTGACAGAAGAGAATTGTATCAGAATAAGCTTTGGATATTTATATCTTTAAAGAACCTCATATTGTGATTTGTATTATACACACACACACACATGTGTGTATATATATTTTTCATGTTACAACTATGCACATTTTAAATACCTATTTCTTCGGCATATTTTTTTCAGAAAATTTTAGTTTAGAAAAATTTCAATCCATACGACAATGTTAGGTTCTTGCCATTTTTACCTACAAAAATGTGGTTTATGCAAAGTTTAACGATTAATAAAATAATAATATCTATGTTATTCAAAGGTTTAAAGGTATAGATATATTGTTAAGTACAACTATATATATATGAGGAATGACCTTTATAAGCAATTGTGTTTCTGCTTGTTCATATACATTCAGACCTCTGTATAACAAAGTTGCTGTCTCGAAAAAAAAAGTCCGTTTTGTGGAAAATTTGTTATATACCGATTCATTTTTTAATATGCATTGTAAAACACATAAAGCAAATATTAAAAACAAAAACACTACATGCTATTTAAAAAACAATTATTCACACTTTTTTTTGTCAATTGATACCTATTTATATTTTAAATATCTTATCCATCAGAAATAAATTTGCAAGAAAAACAAAAAGGAAAACGCATTGCCCAGGAGTACATTGTATTCTCAATTTAAAAAAATTACAATAATGTATGTTTTGCATGAGTTTATCTAAGCCTATAAATAATTTTAAACGTAGGTAATTTTATAACCATTAATTTTGATCATACATTACCACATGCGAACTTAAGTTTAATTACTGATAAAATTTTGTTAATTCCTGATAACGTTTGTTTGAATTTTTTGTATTAAAGTTTACAATTTTATACTTGCTCTAGGCACCTGGTAAAACCACCTCAAAGTCAGTGATCATTATAAAATGTGTTTAAAGGGAGAATAATTGGAAACTTCCAGACATATTTTAAAAATAGGGAGAAAAACAATAGAATCTCACGATAAAAGTTTCGTTGAATGGAAAATGTAATTCAGTATTTGTAGGTAATTTTACGAAGAAAATAGTAAAACTTTCATGCGTGGTTCCAGGAAAAATTTCGTAAAATAGGGTTCGGTAAATGGAGGTCCGTCTGTATATATAGATATATATCGGAAATTTGAAAGGGGTTATTAATATTAAATATATATTAAGGAGGGTATAAAAATTCTGAATTCTTGCCAAAAAACACTTTTATGTTGTGTAATTGTATATACTCTTTAGCTTCTTCTATGACAAATTATTATTATGTAAACAGTCTAAACACTTTCAATAATCTCTTGAAAATAAATTAATAAACTCTGCTACACCCACTCATACCAATCAACCCTGGCAGATGTAACTTCTTTTAGAAAAAATTAAATGAATTTAATGCTAGTCTCCTATTAAAAACACTGTTTTCATGCTAGTTGAAAGTTCTTAATTAGTTTTGCTTTTGCCAGCCTTTTAAAATCTTTCCTATGTTATTTGTTGGTAATTGTTGTGTAATACATTTCAATTTCTGATGAACAATCTCAAGTTCCAGGTATCGAGTTCTTAAGAAACGGAAGAGTGCTGAAATGCATTCTCAATCAGAAAAAGGAAATTAAATTAAAAGAAAATTTTAATGTTTCTCCTTCTACTAAGAAAATCAAATCCCACATGGATTGTTGGGATTGCCTTGAAGAAGATGGACACTTGAATCAAGGAATCATCCTTAAGTGACCTGTTCTTTAACATTAAAGATATTTCTAGATTTTTACACGGCTCGACCAATGGTGGAAGACAATCACGAGATATTACAGAAAGCGGTTTATTTCAGCATGTAATAATATAAAGAAGCAAAGTGTAATTAGACAAAATAAAACTATATCAGCAGATAATTTAACGGAAAAACAAATAATCCAAACAATGGTGCCCATAGGAGTTAAATAGAAGTGTCTTCTGAAATCCATACGTCTCTGAACTGTGTTTTTTACTATATAAGAAGCTGTATTTCTACTAAATACTTAGACACGGCCCTTAAAATTTAAATACTGATCTTAAAAGCTTATAGCGTTGAATAACTAATTGTAAAATTATATTACATACTTTAGGCATGAGAATATCGAAAATATTTATTCAGACTTATAACATTAAACACCAGACACTATCATTGTTTTTGAGAAAACACAGACATATACAAATAATTACTTTTAGTAATTAAATAGCCATCATAATCATAAAATATCTTATCATGGTAGGTATTATATAATATATCCAAAATATTCATCAAAATATTTTGGAGACTTTTTCTCCATAGAATTTATATAAATATACCTTAAAATATATATAATATCGCATACTTTTAACATTATTGAAGAAAAAAACTTTTTGTTTCGGGAACATATTCCCTTGACTTCAAATAATACAGAATTCTTTCTTAAAATTCATCTGGTATTTGACTATTAATCTGCTTTAAAGATAAAATGGATAATATTGCCACATCTTCATAAACTAATATTTACTACAGATATACAGATACAGTCTGGAAAAACTGATAAAATTTATAAATACTATTATTTTTTTGAATACCTTAAAATATATAGATCACACAAACACGTATAATACTCCTTAATGTTTGAAAAATATTTGAGAAATCCTCCATAGTTTCAAAACTAAAAATAAGAATTCATGCATCTCAGCATACATATAGAAATTACTTAGCTTTGAAAAATGTATCATATATTTATTGTTTAAAAGAGATTTAAAATATCAAAACATTTACAAAAAAAAGTAAATAAATAATTTAAAACCTGATTTATAAAATAGCATATAATAAGCAAAACTTAATCTAAACGAAATCTACATTCTCTAATGTGAATCGCAATATCATTATTTTTAATTCACGAGTTAAAAAAGTATGGTGTATAAAGCTAAGATATTTATCTAATGTCTTAGAAATACAAAGTTTCTTCTTTATCTCACCAGCATTTGTTTCAATGGAAGATTTCTACTGATAAATATTTAAAAGAGTTTTATCCATTATAATTTGTCGTTTAAATATATTTCGAAAGAAAGAAATTCGTTTATTCTTTTTAAAAAGTATGTATTGATTTATATTCAAGATTTCCAATTACAAAAGCTTCTTTAAATGAGTCGATTACTTCTATTTCTCTATCATCTTCTTTGGTTATCGTTAGTATTTTTTTGTATGGTTTAACTGTGGAAAAAAAATCCGTATGTAAAGAATAATTACAATATAAAATTGGAACAATGAAACGTTTTTAAATCTTAGAGTGCGTGTGTGTATATTTTTTTAATACCTGATTTTTTTAAATGAATTTAAAACATAATGATACAGCAAGAAAATTGTTATTCATATACACAAACACACACACACACACACACACACATATAT
>BMAV01005136.1:53468-71161 GCA_019973955.1 Trichonephila inaurata madagascariensis
TATATATATATATATATATATATATATATATATATATATATATATATGGTGGTCCTGAATTCATGGTACAAATTTTAATTGTAGGTACAGGACATTTGAACAATCATTTATTGTATGGGAATGTATAGGCACAAGTAATATAGTGAGACGCAAACAGAGGAAATAAAAGAAAAGAAAAGCGGTGTTATCAGTTAGCTGTGTTGACGTTAGGGGTCAGTCGATGTTTAGCTACCGTTCGACATGATGCATCTCAGAAAGGGAAAGTACCCAATGCATTTCTGCTGTCGTCTACTATGACAGGCTTTACGTACGCTGAAAATGCAGACATGCAATACATGTACTTCCTTGCAAATGGGAACGGTAAAACTGCGCCACGAATGTATCACGGGCAGTTTCCTGATTGACGAATGCCGGATCACCGAATTTTTCAACGGTTACATTGTCAACTTTGTGAAACACGTTCGTTCCATGTCACCAAATATGATGCTGATCGGTCCTCGGTGCAGTCCAAGTCTGGAAGAAAGCATCTTGAACGCTGTGGCTGATAGACCCGATTCAAGTACATGAGCTGTTGCTCATTTTGTAGGTGTGAGTTATCAGAGCATTTGTAGAGTGTTAAGTGAAAATCGCCTACACCTCTTCGATTTTCAGCGAGTACAAGCTTTGAATCCGGCAGACTTACTTCTCCGTCTGTCATTGGGTGGTACAGCAATGTGAGCTGCACTTAGGTTTCATAACTCATGTGTTAAACAGTTATGAACAGTTATTGTAAACATTACACTAGACAACAATGCTTTCAATAAATACTTTGCCTTTCCTTTCTTCTTTTATTTTTTTGTGATTGTGCCTCACAGCACCACTTGCGTTCATACATTTCTATTACAATAATTGATTGTTACCATGTCCTGTACCTAACCTTAAAGTTTGTACCATGAATTCGGGACCACATGGTACATATTTTTTGAATAATTTTTATGTAATAAAATGTTATGACTACTATCAAAAAAAGAGACAGATATTTTGCTTAAAGAGGGAAATGTAAATGGTGGTTTTCATTAAGGAATAAATCTAAATTTTCCAACAAATAAAGACGTAAAACACAATAACAAGATCAGTGATATTTTTCAATGACATTTACGATTTGTTGTTAAAAATTGTTCTTTTATATCAGTATTTTGCTGACTAAATAGTAATAAACTTAATTTTAGTTCTGAAAAATGGGCAAAAGTTTTCGATTAAAATTTCAAGCTAACATAAAATATAAGGAAGAGCGAACAAAGCTTATCTAGCTTTTTCTTTCTCAAATACTTTTCAGAAAATAAATTGCAAAACGAACAAAAAGCGATTATATTACTAGTCAAATTTTGAAAAAAAGAAACTAATAATATTTTTGATATTTGAATAATTAATTATCATATTCAGTTGTATAACTTTTCATCATGTTATTATCGATATTAATGATCTAGTAATAGTTAATATTGATATTTTTATGCCGTTGTAAAATAATCGAACCTAAAGTAGTAAATATGATATATACATATATAGTTTTTTTTTTTTTGTTTCATGAGTACGCAAGAGAAAGTTTGAAAAGATAGAATTTGTAAAAAAATTATGAATTTCTGTTTGAAATGGTAGAATAAATTACTCTTAAACCTATTCTTATGTCTCGGAAACTTGGGCTTCTCACATATTAATTATTTTGTTTTTGCACATCAAAAATATTTTTAATAATGTATTTTCTTTGTAGATTAAAAGGAAATTTCTCTTGAAGTACTTTTAGCACCGAGTAAACTAAACTACCTAATAAATTTCTAGCTTTATAGAAAATGATTAATACTTATACCAAAATACATTTGAATTACTAAAAATGCGAGACTCACTTATTTGAAATGGAAGATATCCATTAATTGGCAGGAAAAAAGTAGTTTTTTTTTCTTTTGCTGCTTTTTTTATTCAGTGCAATAAACACACATCTCTACTCCAGATATATAGCTTATTCACTTCGTTTCGCTATTTTTCTAACATTAAATATATGACTTTAAGCTTCCTTTTTTCCCCCAACAGCTTTCAAATTCTACTTTTATATATTACTCATTCCTGTGAAATCAATTTAAATTTCTTTTATTCTTCATTTTGTTCATTAGAAATCTAATCAACGAAACCATTTCAATAATAAACTTTACAAAAACTGGCAAAAAGTAAGATTTCAATCGCCTTGATTCGAATCAATTTCCTGGATATTTAAGTTCTTAATAAGACCCATTATTTATTTTTTCCTTCTTAGTACATCATTGACCGTTTTTGAAAGAAAATAAAAATCCCTGCAATTATTAACAATGATTTCTCAAGCGTAAACAGATAAGAATGGGATCAAAATATTAACTTCGGATCTGCATTTTTTCCTTTATTTATTTTCCTTGTGACAGCAAAATAAATATTAAAGTTCATTTCTAGTGAAGCGTAATATCCTATCCTCTTTATCATAATCTGCTGTTTCAAATAAAGTTTCCTACCTTTGGACCATATTTAACGGAGATATAAATCTCTGAAATCCAATTAAATCGTAATTGTTTTGCTGCAGGAATAAACTAAAAGGAAAGTATTTTTAATATTTTATTTAAAAAAGCAACTTTTAGAATTTTTTCTAAGCTAAGAATTATTACTAAGTGATTAAAATTTGCCTATCAGCTTTGTAGATTATATTCTATTTTAAATTGCTCTAATTTATTATATTACCTCTTTCTATTTATGTAGCATTTACCATTTAAAAGCTATTTTCTAGTACTCGTCACTCTTAATGAACATAATGATTTCAAATTATAATACATCAGTTGTGTACCATTTAGTATAATTTACAAAAATCTGACCATCAAACCACATTTAAAACTTCTAAATAAATATAGTTATAGATTAAGATGTCGCTAAATTATACGTGATGTACTTTAAATAGTGGAAACAGTTCGCACTTTCGAACGTAGTAATAATACATAATGCTAAATTTTGGCGACGGCTTTTTATTTGGCGAAACTGGTCAACGGTATAATACGCTAATACCTCTTTTACCAAAATTTAATACTTTCAATTTCAAAAAATGAAATAAAGTTTAATTTAGCATATTCAACTATGCAAAACGATAACAGAAAACAAAATAAATAAATAAACATTTTCCTCTAACCTGATATAATTTTCTTTTTCTTTTCAAAAGGAATAATAATAATATGCATATGTACGCATGTGTATGCTATTAATTTTACTATATTTACGAAAAATTATTTGTTTGAATTTCAAGTGCACTACTAAATAACTAAGAAAAAATTAAACTCCGTTGATTTATTATTACACACTTAAAAAGAAATATTTATTTACATTAACTAGCAAAAGTATTAATTATTCAGATGTCACCTTTATAATAAAATAAACTTAACTCTAAATTCATTTCTTACTCATATACAAATCATTTTAAAAGAAAATATATACATGCAGAGCAAACACGAATTCTTAACAAATATAAAATTATAAAGTCGTTGCCTTAAAGCTAGGCTAAAAGCTAAGAAAAATATGAGAAAACACTGAAAAGAATACGGAACAATATGCGTATATCAACTCATAATGTTTTTAATAATTAAATTTCTCTAAATGTTATTTTAACCTTCATTAATATTAACTTTAAAAGTTAAACGAAAGTAAAAGTTTAATTAATTAAAGTCTTGATTCAATTTTAATTGAATCTTGAAACAATTTCTGTTTTATGTATACTTTCTAAATATATTTTAATGTGCAAGGCGGAGCATAAAATAAGAGTGCACTAATGAATCCTTGAAGCTCTGTCATGACAAATTACATTCATGAACTCAATTTAAATTACAATCTAAAAGCATGTGAGAAACAAAACAAAAAATCTTTAAAGAAGTTTTTTTTTTCTTATTCTAAATGGTTGAGTTTCAAAATTCAACTTTTCTTCAAGTTTCAAGCACAATGTAAACGACGCTTTCCCCAGAGTACACGAAACTTAATAGCAAATGACAAAAAATAACACTTCAGGTCTGACCATTGAGGAACTTCTAAAATATTTCGCTTCGCAAGAGTTAATTAACGGAGGTCGAAAAAAAATGCATTTTTCGATTAAATCTCTGGAAGAGTAATTGATAATGACAGCATTTTCAAAGTGAACATGCTAAACTACAGAAATGGATAAATTGTTTTGATTAAAATTATTTACTTTTTTCGAACTTGATTTTAAATTGAATTATTCCGACAGTTTAATTGAATCACATACTTTATAAGTAATAACTTCTTGAAGTACTTACTGTTTGCATTAAAACAGAATTTTGCGAAGGTATAAGACCCATATATTGACAACTATTTGAGTGCATGGTAAGAGATATATGTAGCAAGCCACATATCCGTGTGTTTATATTCTATTCTTTCGGCAATTTAGAAATAACGAATTATTTACTTACCTGATGATTCTATTAAAATACTTACGGAAAAGTAGTATTCTTTTTTCTGTAGTTTTCTTTTAAAATAATTTTTAATTACTTATATAGGTAGGTATTACAATAATATCTGTGCATTCATAGTAATTCTGTTATATTTATATCAATTTGCAATTTCTCTATTCTTTTTTTTTGAAAGAAACGACTATAAATGTAACAACGTAATATACTATTATTCTGGTTAAAATTTTTTAACACCATTAAAAAATGCATAATATAATTTTATTTTAAAACTGAAAAGTCTATTACAAACTAAACAAAACTGTAAAATCTGGTGTATAACGCTCATTTAGAACATAAAAAATTAGATCAAAAAGTAGCGATGTGCATTATACACCGGGTATGAAAATGGCAGCTTCGAATATAAAAAAAAAATATGAGCATTACAAAATTACACTTCGACATGTATTGAAATACGTTTATTAAAAAGAAAATACATTCCTTTAAGTGATGTAGTTGTAGAACCGTATTTTTTTTCTAAAGTTTATGGATGAAACCTTGGTATTAACCTTGAAAATATGACTTTAGAACACAAGATAATTCCACACGTACATTTCAGGATTCTTTGTAAAAAGAGGGTTTGCGTTAATCGATGAATATATCAAAAAATTAAAAAATTGCGGTTTGAAAGTATTGGTGCGCATTATACGTCAATGCACACGATACACCGGATTTTACAGTAAGTTTGATATAACAATATAAACCCTGCATAAAAGAAATAACTAATTTTAATTAATAACTAACTGTAAGACATTTTGCAGTTATGAATTTTAAATAATTACACATATTGTCAATTTATTTAAATGTAACAATTTAGCTCTCTAGGTACTATTTTTATTGCCAAGTTCATTGTAATTATTTTTTAATCTAATTTCATCCATTGTTTTCCTTTACAATACATTTTGACATTTTTCCGTTACAGAAAATGTATTTCGTTTGTTGTACCTAATCTATTTAAAGAAAATTGATTTTTGTTGAACATGTAAGTATTAAAAGATATATCATTTGTTTTATATATACAAAGACAAAAAAAAAAAAAAGAAACTAACAAAGAATAATTCACCTGGTGCACATTTTATCAATATTTTGAATTTTGTAAAAAAGAAAATGCACACAAGAAAATATCTGATCAAGACAAAAAGAAAACCTTTTTACAAGACAGTAAACCCAATTTTTTTTTATTAAAAAAAGTATAATAAAAATAATATCTATCCATTCCCCAAATCCGTTCAAAAAACTTCAGTATTACAGCGTTTTTGCAAAAAGTTGTATCGGAAAAGTTTCACCCACCGCATCACAGTCCTCTAAAATTGATTAGTCTTTATAACAATAGAAGAACACGGTGAAATAAAAGTCACTGGAACTGAAAATACCTATCGATCCGAATTGAGTGAAGGGGAGGCGGAATACGAGTGATTGTTGTTCTCCTGAGGCCTGGAGTGAAAGGAGAACTCGTGCCTGTTAAACGAGATAACTCGGTCCAAGCCAGTTGATATAACAGAATTACGCGGACTTTTAAAAGGTTCCCAGTCTGGACATATCTTTAATGGGTGTGATGGGTGAGGGTTTGCCCAATCCTTACGATCGTTTCGGTCCTTGTAGGTCTAAAAGGATTCTACCACCCGTTTCGTTTTTGTTCGTGCACTTTTCTCTTTGAGTGTTATACAGGTTCACATTTTTTTCTTTCTTACTTCTTCTGGAAAAGCATACATGAAGTTTTATATTCTTAAGAACAGGATTTTTACAGCTAAAATAGTTCAGCTAAGTTTTTATTAGATTTCGTTGAAAAAATATCTTTTTCTTTTTTTTTTTTACATTAAAACTTTCTAAAGAAGAAAATTTAGATATTTTTTTAAAAAAAATAAATTTAATACATACCGCAGATGAATAAAATAATTTTATTGTGTGAGCAAATTTAATTTCAAGTCATAGAAATTTACAAAAGTGCATTTAATTAAAATAAATTAATTTGGTTTAAATGGCCTACTTTTATCAAACCCTTTAAACGGTTTCATCGTACGATGTACGGGCACTGATATATGTTTTTTTTTCATTGATTTGCTCGTATATCTTATGGTGATATTGCTTAGTGCAAATGTTTTAAAAAGTGAATGTATTTTGCTTATGCTACTAAAATGCTTTTCATCCGGCATTTTTTTTTTTTTTTTTGTGAAGTTGGGAATTTTATTATTTTATTTTTCTTTTTTGGATAAAAGCAGGAATTTAGTTCCATAAAATTTGTATTTGCAGTGCTTTTGCTTTCAGACTGGTAGTTTAAGAAATTACATATAATTCAAACAGCAAAAAAACTTTTTTCGAGAAGGAATAAATTAAGTTTAGATACAGATTCAGAAATGTCCGCAGATTGTTTGAATTATTCTTAAGATGGGAACACGCACACGCATAAACTTTGTCACACACATACAAAAAGCACTCAATCGTTTGAAAAATTACTAATATAAAATTTTATCTAAGATTACTGGAAAATTCTTAGCATCACGCCGAATGTACTTACAAAAAGCAAACAGTAAAGACTTTTTGAGTTTTGCAATTGTAAAATAAAATCTGGAGTAAAAACTTCACAATTTAAAATCAAAACAAAATGTTACTATTTTCTAATTTTTTTTTTAAATATGGTGTTTTGTTATGCACAGTGCAAAAATTAGCCTTTTTTTCGATAAATTTTGGTAAAAAAAGAAAAAAAAATATCGTTTAAGGGTCTAATAAGTAAAACATTTTGGAAAAGTTTTATGGAGTGAGTGGGTTGTGATATACTGGAAACGAAAACACAGTTAGACTATAGATATATATTTAAGCTTTAATTTCACAAAAACCGACACATCTTAGAGAATTCGTACTCGGAGCCTATATCAAAACAGGCTCGCTTCTCGGCTCACTTTCTCAAATGTAACAAGGTTTCAAAAAGGGGTTCCACTGCACCTTTATTTCGAAGAGTCTGTCTAGGAACGTAGAAATAATTGGTTTTGGGGAGACTTTCTTGCCCTCTATAGGCTATTGCGTCCCTCACGACCTCACGAAATCATCTGGATCTTATGGTAAAAATGTTTGCTATAAGGTGATCATACGTCACACTGTAAAGCAGTACGAGGACTTTTGGGGACTTACCTCATAATTTTCAACCATGGTCAAGAGAGAAGAACGATACCTAAGGTGATTCTACGCTCTCCACCAGGTCAGCGTGATGGCTTTGAGCCTCGATAAATTTTACGTGCATTACTCCCCCTACACGGTGGGTCCTCAATGGTACGAGAGTTCGAACTCATGACCATGACCACTAGACATCTACGGCTACAGAGATGTATGGAAATAAGATGCATACTTTTTTATAAGAAAATCAACTGCATTTTACATGGATTCTTAATTTTAAAAACATATAAAACATTTTGGTACAATACAAATTTTAAAATAACTAAAACTATTATTTTAAACAATGTTGACGTTTATATATATCTCTCGAGTAATACTCTCAAATATTCCACTATTCAAATAATGCATTAAAGAAAAATAAAGATTAATGTTTTGAGAATAAGTGTTTTTGTTCAATCTTTTTATGCTGAAGTTATCGTAAGGTACTATGTGGATTAAATGTTCTCTGAAATAAAATCAGTAATTTTCATTTAAAAATATTCTTAACTCATAAATTGAGCATATAAATTTCTTAATAGAAACTCAGAAAAGAACTTATTCGTATTCTCTAATAAATATATTAGAATTTTCCTAAAACAAAATGCTTTTATCTATTATTTTAAAAGTTCTTCCATATAATATTTGAAGATTTCATTATATATATAAAGGGTTTGAAAATTCGAGCATAAAAATTTGTGCATTAAATGTACGCATAAATAGTTTCATCCTTTTCTTTTTTTTTCAAATGTTAATA
Source organism: Trichonephila inaurata madagascariensis (assembly GCA_019973955.1). Taxonomy (NCBI): domain Eukaryota; kingdom Metazoa; phylum Arthropoda; class Arachnida; order Araneae; family Nephilidae; genus Trichonephila; species Trichonephila inaurata. The sequence continues at coordinate 61,866 of BMAV01005136.1, forward strand.
ATTCCACATTACTTGAATATATCAACTGATTCATGTGTTTAGTTTTAAAGAACTCAATTTTTATTCTAGATATTTTAACAAAAAGTATTTAAAAAAGTTAAACTTTATATATTTATTCCTTTTGAATTTCTCTGGAAAGGTTTCTTATATCAATCGGCAATTTATTGTCGGCCTTCATTGTTATATTTCTTATTATAGAATAAGAAAAATTGTCTTACATTTTTTTAAATAGTTGAAGTATTTAAGCGTGTGTTTGTAAACAATATCATATACTCTTTTGAAAACGAATGATCTATAATTCATTGATTGTTCAATAAAAATAAATATACTTTAGCATAGCATAATAGTTATATGTCATTTTAAGACATGTGTACGGTTTAGACAGTTTAGTTATAGCTAAAAGTCAGTGATCGATATATTAAGTTTGCTATACTATCCATTAATTCATATTGATAATTTAAAAATACCACAATGATCGATCAGTATGTCAAACACATAAAACAACTTTATCATCTCCTGTCAACTCTCAAATATCGCTCGGCTTGCCTCAATTATGCATTGAAAAGTTTGTTATTAAGCCAAATTCAATCTTATCACACTGATATTTGGCTAGATTATCATGATGATTTATAACACTGATTTTGAACTAGGGATCCACCCTTTCGAAGCCTAATGGGGAATGCTCTGTCAATATGCCTTGAAAGCACAACCATCGTACAAGATATATATCAAATGCATTATTCGAGGATTTGTAATGGTTAGGACACTTTGTATAAGAAATAAGTAAATGTTAAAAAAAAGGATGTACTGAATACAAAACAAAAAGTGCCCTTTTGAAGTGAATATAAAGAATATTTTTTCATTGCACGAATGTTATCATATTTAGTTGTTACCTTTCAACCAGCTATTAGAGTATTAATGATGGAGAGTATGGAATCTCAATTAAGAATTTGAAAACTAATAAGAGAACTGAAATAATTATAAGTCCATGTAAAAAAATATTTTATTGCTTACAGATTTTTGTACGTACTACAACTTAATTATGCATCATTGTAAGAAATAATAGACTTGATTTTGGATCACTAAAGGAAAACAAAATTTTATGTTAGTAATGAACCAAATGAACTTTTTGAGATTTCTGGAAGTAGAAGTTTATGCCTCTTTCCTTTTAAACAAAGTCATATCGATTTTTTTTTCCTAATTGTCATATAGTTGTATCAATTTTGATGTATGTCAGACGATTTTCTTTCTACTTTTTTTTCTTTTCAATTTCTTATAAAAAAAATAATAGAAAAAGAATGTTGATGGAGCAATTAATTTTGTGTTTTGTTTTATTTTGCTTTCAAATTTAGTGTTTAAGGAATCACCGAAAAATAGTCTAGTATAAAACTCGAGTAAAATAATATAATTCATAATTTTCTACTATATTTTGCATCTGCATATGAAATATATTTAATTACGTTCTACGTAGATACAAAAATAAAAACAGGATTTGCAAAAAAAAAAAAAAAACTCAAGTAAAGTGTATTGTACGAAATCTATTTAACTGTGGATTTCATAAATGCCCAGCCATTGATTTTAAGCTGTATTTCACTTTAACAAGAACTGATTGGCATCTTTGTTGCCATTATTGTTAGGAGAAATGTCTTAGGAATAATGACGTAAATCTATTTATTTTCCTTGTGAATTAATCATCTTTTAACAAATAATTCCATAATTTCAGAAAATTTATGTACAGTAAGCTGTAACAAGGATAAATAATATATATTCATAAAATTCTGAAAAGTACACTTATAAATATTGTAAATATACTTGAGATAAAAACACTTATTTCAAAGTAACTTCAGATAAAACATGTAGCAGTATGTTGAAAATTATACAACCTATTTTTTATTTGAGGGCTTACAGGTAGCAATTAACAATATTATTTACTAATGGCTCTATTTGATTCTTTTTCTATTAAATAAAATATTGATTTTTTTATTTAGAAAAATTCAAAGTAAATGTTAAAAATCAAAATTTCATTAAAAATTTTTAATATTAGCATTAAAATTTTTATTTATAATATTGTTTTTCAAATTTAAGCTGCAATCGCCAAACAATCATAAAACCTCAAAATTCAGGAAATGAACTAAACATAATAATGCTTTTATTTGCTTGAAGAACATTTTAAGGGGAGTGTGGTTTGCTAACGCCATGGAATAATATTAGTATAATTTGTACAGATTATTTATACTGAGCAAAATCCCTCGCCAAAAGTCTTGATTTTTTTTAATGATACAAAAAAAAAAAAAAAAAAAGAATGGAAGAAAAAATACTCTACAAATTCTTTACACTTATGGTATTTGACCAAGTTAAAATGACCAAATGTGTTTAACACTTTATCTACCGCATTATGATTTACTGCAATTTTTTTCATGCCATATATTTTTTTAAATCATTATATTGAAAATTAAGAGATATACATAAACAAAATACTCAACTTTGGGGAATTTAATCCATTAGAGCTAATACACTTATTAAAGATATTCAACTGTAAAATTAATTATATACACTGTTAACTTAAAATAAATAGTCGAATCGTTTCATTAACATACAAAAAAAAATAAGACACCTTTTGACATTAACAATTTTTTCGGAACCAAAATGACAAATCCGCTGAAAATGCCGTCAGCTGAAAACGCAATTTCCGCTATAAAACTGTTCGCTTTCCCCACTAAAATAATCACCGTAAAACACGTCCTTCCATATATCTTGGAAGAGTGGATTTCAAAGAATATTTCTGCTAAGTATCATCAGAGTATTCGTAAAAATGATTATTCTATGTATTTTTAAAGTGACTGTTACTTATAAGAGCCGTCGTTTGATAAAGGGTTAAAACACATTTTTCTATGTTTTATTTTATTGAATAGAACTACAATTTGACTTCACAAAACATATTTTGTTTTATTTCTACGTTTCCTAGAGTCCAAGTTACAACCAATTTTATAAAATTAGAAAAACCGGAAGTGGATCTTTAATCCACCAGAAGTGGACAAATTGCTCAAAATTTGTCATTGCGAGTCTGATAGCTCAAAATAACACAGAGCTATGTTTATGAAATTTTTTGAACCCAATAGTCAGAATTCTTTCTAGAGAATTTACTTATGAAGATATCTCTATATTGTAATATTTCTTATGAATAATTTTGGGGGGCCATGGCCTGTTATTTAAATAATGTTCTCATAAGGAATGTGTGTCACATTTCCTATAATATTTACTCTTTCAGCTCTAAAATTTTTAAATTTTAATAAAACATTAAAATTTTAGTACATTTTCTAGATAAATGTATCGTATTTGTTCTTGTAATAATTTTACTGATACAAGTTTATTACATTTTCCTCTAATAGCTTTGAAGTTTTCAAAAATATTGCTAAATTTTCACTTGCAATTATGATTTTTGTAAAATTTAGATTTTTTTTTTAATATCGTTGGTTAAACAGTAGTATTTATTGGCATTGATTCCTTTTAAAAATAACATTTATGATGTTTTAGTTTCCTTTTTTTTTAAAAAAAAAAGCACTCCAAACATGTTTGGATACCTTAAAATAAATAATGTATAATTTGTTTTAATGTACTAGAAAGACATGAAATTAACATCAAGTACAGCGTTTTGAGCCACAATAGCAATTTAACTGAAAAATATAAGATATATTAAATCAAAAAAAAAAAATTTAAAAAATGAAAAAAATATATGTATACATAATAAATACAACATCAAATTATGTAAAAGTATATAATACACACACAAACACACATATAAAATTAATATAATATGAATTTATATAAAGCATATTTTAAAAATGTGAGTAAAGTTATATAATTTATATAAATTTATGCGTTTAAAACTGCAAGTGTATCTTTTACAAGTAGGTCTAATTGAATTAAATTCTGTTTCAGCAAAAAGCATATTTTAACTAACGTTTTATAATAAAAATATTGTTATCCTCCTTCCTCCTTGCATGTGAAAAAAATATATATGTGATGGAAGTTCTTTGAGAGCACGGAAATGCTCGTGATATGAAGCCATAAAACTCATTTTAGTCTAGAATTGTAACGCACTGAAAATGAATGCAATGCAATATCAAGAAAATAATTCTAAGAAGTCCATATTCTGAGAAACATTCTCGAAAGGATCTTTCGACAAGCTGAAGGCACGTTCAAAGCATAAATTTAAATACAAAAAGCGGAAATCATTAAAACCTTGTAAAAGTACAGAGAAAAAAGATGGAAAATTGAAAAAAAAATCAGTTATTCTCTGAATTATTTATGAGTTGTCCGGAAATGAATTTATGCTCACATTAAATTATCTATAAAGTATTATGGAACGAACAAAATAAAATTATATTTTATACTTCTCATTTCTTAATTAAATAAAATTCGTCTCGAATGGAATGTTCATGAAGCCCATAATATAGTTATGGAACATGCAATAACTAAACTGATAACAAAGAGCAAGATGGAACGAGAAATTAAATAATAAGAAATTCATTAAATCTTTATAAAAACTGAATCAATATCACATATTATATTCGAATAAAATTCCCGCAATGTATATTAAGACAGCATTTTTGAGTGCAATACAAAACACTATCAGTATTTAATATAATATTTAATAAAAATTTTCTCTTGTTTTAAATCAGTTTGTGTGTGTGTGTGTGTGAACAGAATATATTTTATAATTCAAAATAAATTGAAAAATGAGATAATTTGAAAATGTGTGATTTATTTGAATCTCTTAAATAGAAGTTGATTTTGAATGTCAAATTAAAATTTCTGAAATTGGAAAACAGTTCAATTTAACGAGATTTAATATCTATTATATATTAGAATTTATTTTTTAAATTTTAAAATACTTCTAAGAAATATAAACAGTTATATCTTTTTATTTAAAAAGATAGTAATAAATGAATATTTTTGCAAATGTACTTCCCGAAGAACATTTTTATTTTAGAGTAATGAGCCTTTCCTACTTTTGTAAGCAATTTTCTTCTTATTGTAATGAAGATAATGTAAAAGTAGCAAGAACAAGTTGACACAAGAGGGGTAAGCTTAAGAAAGATTCAGCGCAAATTCTTATTATTCAATAATCCTATTTTATGTATGTCACTTCAACTCCATATGACTAAGCACTAAAGATTCCCGAAGAAGAATCACTCTCTCTGCTGCTATTTCACTATTCATTAAATGTCTATATATATTGTTTGGAGTACTATGTGTAATTTTTAAGACATTTACTGTAATATCTCGTGAGTGATTGTTTTTGCTAGGAACAATTACCTTGAGCTATTTGTTTTTCTAAATTACTATTTTTTTATCATTCATGAATATATCCTATTACAAAAAAAATCAAATAATTTTAGCTATGACAATGAGGAATAATTGATAAGGTCTCTATCTCATTTACGTAGAGTTCTTACTCTTTTCTGTTTTAACATATAAAGTTTTACTATTTATTTTGAAGGATTATCCATTTTCGGGAGTTTTAAAAACCTTTTTAAGGCAAACTGTTACTGAGAAAAATTTTTGGCAGCTATTGAGCTATCTTCATTGCAAACAAATTAATATTCAGAAATATAGTTAATTAATACAAAGAATATGGAATTTATGGAATTATTCCTTATGATATCCTTGTTTAAGAAACGTTATTTTAATGTAAATCCTTGAATGGATCATATTCCTGTTACGGAGAATACTGTAGATAAAATGTTTTGTCCTGCGTGTGAGAAACTACATAGACTCTTCATAAAGTTTGAGGCCCGTTTACAAGTGACGATGACGACACCTGAAATCTGTCACCCACTCACCAAACTATAACATCACGTCTTCTAGAAGACTTTGAGCTACGACAGATTTAACGTGCATCTCTACATGGAGGGTCTACACTGGCTTTAGGTCTCAAACTTATAACATTTTGGTCACGAGTTTATGATCATAACCACTAGGCTACAACGACCATCAAAGTACAATCCAGCAGTTAGCATAGATATAAATCTTTTTAAGGTATCCGACTACGTTCGAAACATTGATTTTAAAAAAGCTCATAAATGGATAATTTTCATGATATTTAGTGTTACTTAGAATAGAATACATGTATAAAATTGTTTTAAGGACATTTTGACAAAAAAAAAAATATTTAACTACAATACTTTGGCAAAAAAAATGAACTTAGAATAACCGTTTTTCAAAACGTTCTTCTTTTGTGAAAAATGCTTCTATTATAATAATATTTTGCCTGTACATAGCTCAGACCTCTGTACAGAGGCTCAATTATGAGTTTTGAAAAATTCACATTATTTTTAGAGTTGGAATCAAAAATGAATAATTATCGACGAATATTGAAATAATTATCGACGTTTTTTTCTTAAAATTGCTCTCCTGTGTTGCCGTAAAACATGGATAAACCCACTTCTAAGTTATATATTTCAAAAATTCTAGTTGAGCCTCTGTACAGAGGACTGAGCTATATACAGGCAAAATATTATTATAAAAGAAGCATTTTTCACAAAAGGATAATATTCTGAAAATGGGTCATTCTATGTTAATTTTTTGTCACAATTTTGTACTTAAATAAATTTTCATTGTAGTACTATTCTTAAAATAATTCTATATACATTTTCTAATCTAAGTGACACTAAATATCATGAATGTTATCCATTTATACTCTTTTGCAAAATCGTTGGATACCTTAGTTGGATACCTTAAAATTCTAAATATAAAATATGCTTTCCTTAGAGATCATAATAAAAATTATTTAATAATTCTACAATGATACAAATAAATTGACTTATTTATTTGGAAATCATAAAAGAAGTTCTTTAAGCAAACATGAAAACCAAATACAAACTTCATTTTTATTTTCTATGACAATGTAAAAAGCCACAACATTTAATTATTGGAAAACTATCCAATAACGGAATACAATCCACAAAACAACCCTGTTAAAGTACTCAAACTTCTTTTAAAGATACATAACTCCAATCGAGAATGAAAAAAAAATTACACAAAACAGAAAAAAGTGCTAAATCTCCCCTTAGATGAAACAAGGAATATAATACTTCGTACATTGTGCGAGAAAAAGGAAAACATCATCTGAAAAGTATTTCACAGAGACAGACGAAAATCGATGGATTAACCCCTCCTCGATTCAAGCTTAATACCAGCAATCACAGCTTCCCACACACTCCCAATCATCAGTATCTGGAAGAAGATTTATATTAACCTCAGCGAACCGAAGAATGATATATCCCTGCAGCACTCTCCTTCTCCTCATTTTGGCAACAAATCTCGTTACTCGGTCCGGCAACCCAAAACTCTTCTTCACAAAGCGGCTGATATTCTTCGAGTAATATCTTCATCATCTTTTACTTTCATGTTTCTCGCTTTTTCACAATTTGGGAGGCTCAAAAGAATTTTTTTGTGTGTGTTTCAGAGATGCTTCTTTTTTTGTTCTGTTGGGTATTTTTATGACTCCGGGATGAAGTGCATGTATAAGGGAATCGTTTCCTTTCTTCTCAAATTGACTCGTTTGTCTGAGCATAATTTTGGTATTTTGATGGAATGGTAACTGTTCGTAAGTGCGTGTTTTTGAACTGTGTGTGTTATTAGTACCTTTATCTTTTCCTATCTCTTTGTTCTAAGTGCATTGAGTTAGTCAGAAATAATACTGAGGAATATTTGAAAGTAATCACAATCTGTTAAAAGCCAAGGATATTAAATCGAGTACAATTTCGGTAAAATATTTAAAGGTACTGATGTATTTATTCGAATCTGATCCGCTTCCCAAATTCTCAACACGTTTTCGTGAAGAAATTAAAAAAAATTGTGTAGAATGGTTTATCGATATTCAATATTCAAAAAATTTCAGAAAGATCCATGGGAATTAATAAGAAGCAGTGACATACACAGAATTTTTCTGTGGGTTAGTGGGGTCCAGATTCGTAAGTCCACTATTCTCGTATCCCCAGTTCATACCCCAGGATGCCACTGGACATATTCTTTTGATTTTGTCGATGGTCGGAAACAAAACACAGTAAAAACAATTTATGGAATGAATAATTAGCATTAATTAATGAAATTAACTGTTAATAACCAATATTTAATTGTATTTTACATACTATATACACAGGGATATAAACAATAGAAAGAAAATGATGCGTGGAACGCCACGCGATAGAAGTGAAACTTCTTTGGCGACGTTGGAACATTGATTATTTGCTTTAATATTACAAACTGACCATGTAATGTCTCAATTGCCTAATTTGCATGAAAAGTATTCGTGGCTAATTGAGTGTTTCTGATACGAAATCTAAAGAAGGAAAATATGCTGGATTTTTTCGGAATACAAAACTATTATATTTTGATAAATTTCGCATACTTTTCCTACTTAAACTTTGTCGGCAATTGTAACATTCTTTAATGTCTTCTAAATAAATTTCAGGTAAAATATTTTTCTGCTCTACAACAGGTGTTCTCAAATCATCTCTAAATCATAATCTATCACAAATCAAGCACCCTTGACCGAAAGGATTATGAATGAATAGATTTTGAAACTCTTTGTGAGCATTTTTATGGGTGAGTGAATATTAACGGCACACTGTTCAACTACACGAGTGCTTTTGGCGACGGACTTCGTAATTTTGAACCATGGTCAAGTGACGAGGGTGTCACCTGAGCTGGCACTCCCTCCTCTTTTAACTACCACACCATACCAATGGGGGGACGTTTGAGCTCTCAAAAGATTTAACGTGCACCCTACACGGTGGGTCTTAAGTGGTACTCGGCTCGAAATCATGACACGCCAGCCATGATCTGATACCTTGACCACTTGGCTACCGTGGCCACGCATTTTTATGGAAATCGTAATCTTTGTAACGTAAGATTTATTATCGATTCACATGCATCAGTTTCTAAACGCACTAGACATGTTGATGGTTCTGTACTTGATGGCACAGGGGGTGGTTCACAAAGTCCGTATTAATCTGTGCTGTCATTAGAAGAGTCTCAATAGCATTCCATCCCTTAAACTCGGCATTAAGAGAGTATTTTGCAATGTTTTTTTCCATGTTCGATATTCTCTCATGTGTACTCTGATGAAGATTTGGCATTAGCACTTGATAAATTTGCACTATTTTTCTGTTTGTCATTAAACTCGGCATTAATAGAGTATTTTGCAAGGTTTTTTTTCGTGCTTGATATTCTCTCATGTACTCTGATCGAGATTTGGCAGTAGCCCTTGATGAATTTGCACTATTTTT
>BMAV01005136.1:71261-85514 GCA_019973955.1 Trichonephila inaurata madagascariensis
TTCACGAAACTCTTTTTCTCTTTGTGCATTTGATTTAGGCATTTTGACTAGAATTAATAATAAATCAACGCAAATGAAAATTAAAGAAATAAATTAGCCATCGAACACATCGTCATGTAGCCAACAATCTAAAGAAAATTTCAAAAAGGCAGCTTTTGCTGCGAGAGCTATTTTGTCTACACCATAATGCTCACACTGCAAGTGATATGACCGTTGATAATGTTACCGGGTCTGAGAGTAAGGGACCCCTAATCGGTAGGTGGGCAAGTTGACCAGTCAGAGGCGTGGGCAATTATCCAACTTTTTCATCGATATGACGCAAGTCACGTGGTTTCCCCACTCCCCCTTTTCTTCCCTCGCTAACTTCTTACCATGGCGAAAATTCGGGGGGATGGGGGAACACTATTTCCATTCGCTTTTTCACTGTGGCGCAAAACTGAGCAGTTTCTCATTTACTCCCGAGCGCAAAATGTTTCACTTTAAAAAATCAAGGGCTGTAAGGGGGTCGAGACCCGGGAACCTTCCTCCCTTTGAGTGCGCCACTAATAAGAAGTGAATAATTAATTTATTTTACTGGTATAAAAAGCTTTTCAATGCATACATGAATCTGTGATTGCTCAAACCCCATCAGTATTATGTTCAGTTTCTTCCATCCCATGAATTTATCCACCTACGATTCTAAGCCACCTCTGATTTCGATTTTCAGGTTCATAAATATTGGAAAAAAAATGCGGCTTCTATTCGAATACGGTAGAATTACAAATGAGTTATTTAAGATCAACGCTTACAAAATTGTAAATTTAAGAATGTTGCACTCTATATAATAACAAGGATGTAATATTGTATGGTAAATTAATTAATCCTGTAGTTAATGTATCATACGTTATGATTATCTTAAAAAAACAGTAAAAAAAAGTAGATAACGAGAAAAGCGTAAAATTCATATTTATGTCATTGCATTTTATCTATTATATGAAAATGTATTAAAAATTATAAATTATAATAAATGCGTAAAAATATATAGATGCAGCTAAATAATTATAAACAATCTAATTTATTTAGTTAACTAAGAAAATATTTTTAGTTTTAATAGAAGTATATATAATCAGATTGTAGGCCTATCCCCAGGTAGAGCTACTTGAAATATTTTATCTAGTTTAAATTTGCATTTAAAAAAAATAAAAATAGATGTTAATAATAAGCATCTTTGTTAAAAAAAAAATATAGGGTGTTTATATCCAAGATTGCTTTATACATTTATCACAAACTAAGATTAACCAACGGAGTACATATATCCAAGTTATAATTTTAAATATTATGAATCATAAATTAAATAGTTTTATTTTTCATAAAATGGATGCATTTAATTTCAATTTTATTAAAGTTGCTTTCTGAAAAATAATATCTATATTTTACAATACAGGAATATTATTCATAAATATTTACAAATTATACTTATATGACTCATAAAAATTGTATTAAATTGAGTATTAGGGAGAAAAACTAATAAGGTTCTGTCTAGAGATGTCTGATCTATTAATTTTCTCTGAACAAATATATTTATAACAAATTTACTGTATTATTAATTTTATAAAAGATTGTGTCTTAAATTGCATCTTAAAATCATTTTTTTTTATTCTATTTCATCGTAACTGGTAATGTCATGTTTAGTACTTTTTTTTTTTTTTTTGCGAATTTAAAGAGTTTATTAATTTTAGTTTCTATACTTTCTATTCTTTTGAATTTTTTTTTTAAGAAATAAATCTGTATTGTTTTTATATTTTCTAAACATGACGCACTAATGATTTCTCTAAAAAGATTCTTTGTATGCTATCCTGTGATCGCTACATGTATATAAGAAAGGTGTATATAAGAAAGCTAATGTACTACATTCTATTAATTTTCGTTGGAAGAATTTAAAGTTTACAAATTAATCAAAATACGAATATTTTTCTAAGTTCCTGTTTTAATTCTATGCAAGTTGATTGTTATTTTATACTATAGGATCGTATGATAAATTGTGAAAAAGAGAGATTATAGGAATTTGCACTTTTAGGAATTAGTTTTAGTTTTACGTATAAAAAATATAAATATTTAAAGCGAACGTTTAGAGCCTTTAAGCTATGCATATTTTAGTTTGAAATAGTATCAGAGGATATTTTACATTCACTTGTACTGTATTGCAGTGCTTCTCAAAGTTGCAATACTTATGACCCAATATTCAATCATTATTTTCATCGCGCCCCCCCCCCATACAATAACAATGTACTGTATTCAATAATACTATACTTTGACGCTAAAACTACGATACGACTTCAACCTCTTAAGAACCCCTCGTGTATATATACGTCTCGCTAAGCCAAAGCCATTATTTCTCCAGACGTATATATACGTCTTTCCTATGTACGATTTTTTCTGTGCACTGCTATCCGTAAAATTATTCCAAGACATTGGAATGCAATAAAAGGACCTTGACAATGTTTGCGAAGGATTTACTTATTCCAGGTTATTTTTGCTCCTTTATTCCTCCCCCCTCCCCCAATACATCACATACGCGTGCCAACATGGAAAACGGTTGACATAAGGAAGTGAATCGCGAAACTTATGATCGGCAGTCAAGTTTTAATTATAAACCGTACAAAAATTATCAAGATAAGTGTTAATTTTTGTTATAAATTATATATATGACAAACCCATAGGGTCACTGGTAATTAATAAACTTGTTTTTAACTTAAAATTGTTAAATTAATTATAAAATACATTGTGTATCACACTGATATATTTATAAGTGTATTGTATCAGTGTAAATGTGTATTTATTTTTTATCATGTCAGAATGTATTTTGTTTGTTTAATTTCGGTAAATTAATAATTTTTTTAAATAATCTTTTGTTCTCGACTTTTCAATAGGCTCGCGCCCCCCTTGTAGAGTTGTCACGCCCCCTAAGGGGGGCGCGCCCCACAATTTGAGAAACACTGCTGTATTGCTATATTTATATGTAATGCTAAACATTAAATTAGAAACATAGGAATTGGTTGTATGTGTTTGTGTGTGTTTGTGCTTGCGTATGTTTGTGTGTGGGGATCGTATTTTTTCCCATTATAAATAATATATTTTTTTAAAATTTGTATTTTTTCTCTAATTAAAGGAGATGGAGAAAGAAAATATATTTTTTCATTTAATTTCTTCACTTGATAAAAAGATAAAAGCCTTGGAATAAAGTAAATCGTGTTTTTTATATGTATCAAAATTTAAGCATAAGTACTAATCATTGCTGAGATGTAATTTGAACAAATTTTTATTTTAAAATTTTAGTTTCTGCTTCAGATTAATTTCTGTCATTTATTAAAATATAATTATTAAATAAAAATAAGAATTATACATAAAGAAACTCTCTCTCTCTCTCTCTATATATATATATATCCATTCTTTGTTTAATATCATGAATGTTCCATTCTTGGTTAATTTTGCTTATTTTGCCATTGATTAATATGTTGTTCTATGTATCTAAAATGTTATCGATAGTAATTCTTAACTAATACTACGTACTCTGAATTTTCTTTTACCAGATGGACTTTGATTCCACAACTGTAGATTGGAGAGCTTATTTTCTGGCGACGTAAGTAACAGCTGTAGAAACATTGATTACAGGACCATTTTCAAAAGCTGTTTGCGTCTGATGTGATTTACTTTTCCTACAAAACTACTATTTGATTTTACAGAAATTGTTATATATCTTCGGTCGTACGAAAATATTCTGACTTGAAGTTCCTTGCTCAAGAAAATGGCTGAAATGTGTGATAAAATATACATCACATTTTAAGAAATAGATTTTTTAAATGTACTGTATAATATTTTCAACGCATTAAATATGACAAGAGAAACGCTGTTTTAAGATTGCAGCATGCAATTCAGTTTCTATATTTCCTGAACAGAATGTTGTTTAGCAAGCTAAGCTCATTAAAATGCTGTTTTTATCTCTTTGAAGAATTGATATATTTCTTTTCAAATTTTAAAATAAATGTTTCAGACGAATGATATTATACTTAAAACATATTCTGTTTAAGAGGAAAAAATTATTTTTAAGTAAAAAGGAGTGAGTGTATAGCAAGATATTTTTGACGTATAAGGAATGCACTGATCAAGATACATTTAATTTTTTTTTAGATTATGCCATTAATATTAATGATGAATCTTAAATTATTTAATAATAAAGTGCTTTATGAAAACAATTAGTTTTATTTTTCTTATAAAAAATATCTTAGATCTTAAAAATCTTAGAATGTTTATTTTCAATGCCCTATAAAATTATTTAAACAGGATAAATAATGCTATACAACATTACGTTAAGGTAAATTATTGTAGTATAATGTAATAAAAATTTAGCACAATAAATATGATAGTCAGCACCAGTAGCGCACACAGGCATTTTTCAAGAGGAGGGGGATCCGGGTTGAAAGTTCACCATTCTTGTATCATACTATTTTTGATTTTGTCGATTTTCAGGAACAAAACACAGTAAAAAACTAATTATTGAATAAATAATTAGCATTAATTAATAAAATTAATCATTAATAACAAATATTTAATTAAATTTTACGTATTATATACTTAGAATTATAACCAATCGGAAAAAATTCAAGGGATTTGAGGGGGGTCCAGACCCCCAGGACTCCCCCCTTGTGTGCGCCACTGGTCAGCACATTTTAGTGAAAAAACCACAATAATAAAAAATACACCATGGAAACTAACAACCATTTCATTCTACAAAAAAAAAAGTTTTCTTAATTCTTGTTATTTGGAACATTTGAAGTACAAATTAAAACTAATTTTAAAGTCTATTATAAAAATAATAAAAGTAAACATAATGAAAGAATGATTGGACTTAATACTAATATATTTAAGTAAAAGTCTATACAAAAAATCTTTAAATCATAATTCTTTCTTTGTTTTTTTTTCTTTTAAAAAATAAAGTGCCTTATGTTTGTAAGGAATTTAAGAACAAAAATTTAATAAAACTTTTGAGTTGTGTTAATACTTTACTTTTATACATATAAATTATTTCACTTTAAATATATTTCATGTAAGTTTGATTTTTGCTTTTTTCCTTGCGTTTAGACAAATTTAATAAAAACTAGATATTAATAAAGCAACCAAATAAATCAGATATCAATAAAGCATAGTTTCTTTGAATAACATGCAATTTTTTTTTTTTTTAATTTGTAAACTGTAAGTAATCTTAATGTGCAGGAAAAATTTCAATTTCGAACTAAACTCTTCATTTTACAAAATATTCACTGAAAGATAACCTGAGAAACATTTTTGACATACTTTTATAACTAAAAGTAAGTTTTCAAAAGTTAATTTATATTCAAACTAAAAATAGGTTAGTAATGAAGCATTTAAAGCACTTGTTTGTGTGTTTGTTAATTCAATCTTTAATATTATAGGAAAAATATTTATCTTCAACTTACGTTCTAAAATAAATTGTGTGATCAAAGCTAAAATGTCAATGTCTTTGTGCTTATATATACTCAAATAAGTTTTAGTATGAGAAAGAAATACATTAAAAAAAAAACATTTTAAAAAGAATAAACTTGCAAGTTTTTATTTATCTTTGAATTTTTTTGTGCTCTATGTCTCGAATTTAAATTCAATTATTTGCCTTGGTTGAAATTAAAGATAATTTGTTATTGATGTCTTTCATAACACAGTTCGAAAACTAAAGAAAAATTGAAAATAGTCTCGTCTGCGCTGACTATAGACATATCAATAATAATAATAGTTCAAATGACATGCATCCCTTTTTCAGATTCTTTTACGAACAAATAGTTCACAGAATTTTTATAGTTATCGATAAATGGTTAAGCTACCAAAACAAGAATAGCTAAAATTTTCCTTAGGGACAATTTTGAGTCACATGAATACACTGACTTTTATATTACCAAAGAGACTATCAAAATAAAGATATTAATTGCAAGGTAAAACGAGGGAAAACAGGAGATCATAAATTAGGGCATCATTAATCTTGCTATCTATCTTATATTTCTTTGTATTAGTTGATATATATAAAGAGTTTTATACTTCATCTTAATATTCTAAAAGAAAATCCATCATGCTTCAAATGAAATATCTAATATTCTGAAGGAATAGAGACACACAGATATTTATGTTTAAAAATAGTTCTTAAAAATAAAAATGCCAACAGTTTCAATACATATCTGTGATGGTTAGACATCGCAGATATTGTTGGATCCGAATTGAACACAGACATGATAGACTTTAATGCATATTTAATTATTTTGGATCCAAATAGCAGAAAATAATTATACGTATACTGTGGATATTCTAATTGAAGCATGACAAAACATATAAACTATAATATTACAGTTCTTTAAATGAAAATTCAGCACAGCTAAGCTTGAAAGACACATTATTAACTTTAAGCAGGTTAAGTCAGGATCTTTTCCCAAGTTAGTTTCCGTATTAGACTAAAATAACCACTTCAGGACTTCTACTTATCTTTCTGATAACATTCAAGAGCATTTCAAGTTGTCCACGCGTGGCTGAACGTGTCGAACTGATAATGATGTATATAAAAGGAAGTTTTGCGAAATACAGACTTAGCATATTTATTCTTTTAAATTTTTTCAATGTTGATTCCACTTTGGAATACCACACATTCTAGCTTTCTAGACCCCTCCCCAATGCTAAGTTCCAATGTATCAGGACAGCCAATAGAGTGGCCACTCTCCGTGTGCTCTCAGTCAATGACAAACAAGACTATCAACCAATTTGAAGAGATTTCCCGCCAACTTCGGATGCCTCCGAAACAGTTCCCGTGACCACGCCTCCTTGCCACATCCTCCCAACAAATCAGGAGACTCTCAAGCATAAAGGCCCTTCAACACCAGGCCACATTCAACATATCAAATATAGAATGGAGGAACGCTTCGTATTCCATTTCCCAGTGACGTCCAGAGTTTTGAAGACTTAGCCCTGTGGCGGTGTGCACTAACTCCCGCCACTCTGGTTCAAAACTGCAGAACTAATGTGGGTGGTCAATTCGAAGGAGGGTACCTCTTCGAAAACCCGATGGTGGCGTTTTTCGCTTTTTTATTTTCTCCTCCGCCCCTACTGGACATTGCGTCACAATAAACCACTCTCACTCTCGAAGGAATGAACGAAAATAAGATAAATGGCGAGCAAAAGTGAGCTATGCTCTCTCCCTTGGTAGCCTTTGTGAGCCATTATCATCACTTTTCCCCAACCAATAGGAAGATTCCCTCTTCAAACTTCAAATATCTCCAAAACCAAGTTCCGTGCTTTGAAGCCCCACCTATTGGCCCACCGCCGCTCGTCCAATAGCCCTGCCATACTTCTCAAGCATAAAAATTCAACTTCGTCAATCATCTCAAACATATTTTTTGCCAGGGACGAGATTGAGGGTCTCTAGAAACCCATATTTCCTTAGAAAGTTCCGTAGATTCCGTAAATATAGAGTTATAGTCTAAGAGATTTTGTGTGTTGTATTTGTGTCTTGAGTAACTCATAAGCTATCGGCACAGAAGGAATTAAAAATACAGGTTATTCTTCAACAATCCTCTTCAAATTTATTGTAATCTCTCCTTATTTATTCTCTAGAGTTGCATTTAAATAGTAATGTATTTTTTTCATATATCAAGGTTCGTTCACACAAGGCAAGGCACTTATATAAGACACTACCATAAAGTAGTTCCAGAAGCTAGTTTAGGTAAACGTGCAACATCTGCAGTGTTATTTAAATTAGTGCTCCCTACAAATAGTTGAGTGTAAAAATAATATTTGGGGTTTTCCCGTTAAATATCTCATACTTATTAACCCGCGATCACTCGCGCGGGGTGTTCTGTACACCCCAGCAACAAGAAAAGCCTCCTAATATTCCAAAAAGAATGCGCAGAACCACGATTTTTTCTGTAGCTGCACATTTTAGGTCATTAAACCTTCAGGCCTGATGCAATCACTGTTACTCGGATGATTGCAACGTAACGACCTTCAAAAATTTATCTGGGGTGCTGAAAACTCCCTGCGAGCAGTTGAGCATATGGATACAGTCAGCTCCGAATGTTTGGAAAATGATTAAAATATTATTTTTCTACTTTATACTATCTTTATCATTAATTATAAAGTATGTTTATTACTGGTATATACGTTTTACTTGTGGTTTATGAAAATATGTAAAATTTTAAGATGAAAATTTTGTATGTTTAGTTTAAATTAATGTTAGTCTCATTTGTATGCAATAAATTTAATAATTTTATTTGTATAATACAAAAAACATCTTCTACCTCATAAATATGTATCATAATTGACTTAAAATTTTTCTCATATTTAAATACAAATGTTAAAAGTTTGGGGTGTTCTCTACACCCCGCGAGTAACCACGGTAGCAAAAACAGGCGCGAGTGACCCCGGGTTAATCATTTCAACATTTATTTGTTCTTATATACAAAATGAAAAGCTTTATTTCATCACAAATGAAAAATATACACATTTATTAATGCTAAAAGACACCCAGCTTCACTATGAAACATATAAATTTCATCTAATTAAAAAAAAAAAATCTTTAAATGTTAATTTACTTAAATATTTATATAAGATAATTTTTTTTTCTACACTTGAATAATAAACAAATCATATAGCTTATTTGCAGAATTTCGAAATTACTTTTAAAGATAAAATTTAGATATTGTTATTTTTCTATATTAAAATTTAAGGGAAATTTCAATATAATTACTTTTTACGGAAGTTTCATATCACAAATGAAAATAATAAAATAATTTGTAACATATCAGTAAGAAAAAACATTGAATATACTAATGAAGCAGTGACGTTGTGAAGAGAAGACTTTAAGAATGAACTTTAAGAATGTTATATGGGTTAGTTATAATTTAAATTTTTAAGTGTTTGAAAGACTATAGAAGAAAACTTACTTGGTGTATGCTTAAGAAATTTGGTACTTGTTACATTTATAGCCAACATTTAAAGATGGTATACTTTGCATAAATGTGAAATATAGTACAATAATGATTGACTGATGATTAAAAAATTATAATTTATTCACCTGTTATTTTCAGCAAATTAAATTTTGATTTTTCAATTATTATGTAGATGTGCTAAGTATAATATATTTATATTAAGAGTTTTAGAATAAAATTTATGCTACCTATTCATGTATTACTTGTTTAAGTAAAAAAAAAATCTTAAAGTAGCAAATTTTAGAAAAAATTTCTAAAAAGAAAAAAAAATATTTATTTATTGTTTTTTTTAAAAAAAAAACAAACAAAAAAACCATTTCTCCAAAATGAGGGTAAAATGAAGCAGAACAATACTTGGCGCCCGGAGATCTTTTTATTTCGTTTGAAATACTATTAATATTGTGTGTTACAAAAATAGCTTAATATTATACATAAATTCCTAATTTTGTAACCTTTAAAAATGAGCAAATAATATTCTGTTCCAATAACCTTGAAATATGTATTCCAGCTGAGACTGGTCTTAATTTTCAGAACTGTACAAATGTACTTTCTTGTTTTACATTGTAAGAAATCTTTTTATAAAGATACAATTCAATAAATGTAAATGTGCTTTATTTTAATTCGGTAACTCTTTCCAGAATTTATGTAATAAAGCTATTTTTTAATTCCTTAGTTTATACACTTCCTAAATATCTATTATTAGTTAAGCGTAGGATATGATTTTCGCCTTAAATAAAATCAATGTCGGTTATATTTAATTGATTTAAATAACTACATACTTCTTTTTACAATCTTTATTGATTTACAGATATTTTTCTGTCTTGAAAACATAAATGTTTGTTCCATTCCTAAATGTAACGTTATAAGCATCCAGTTAAGAAATTTACTCCAGTTTTGGAAATTATGTGATAAAGATAATTTAAATATATGAAATATATTATAAAGTATTTATTTTAGTTAGGTTTAAATAATTTTGAGTAATGCAATAAATTTTTACCTTAACAGGAATATATTAGAAATTATATATAACTGTTATTTTTTAGAAATGATACATAATTTTATGTTGCTGTAAAATATGCTGTTAAGATATAAAGATATACCACTCACCTGAAAAAAAGCATGCCATTTATTTAATATTGATTCTCCATTTTTCCTGATAGCCTCAAACACTATTTTTTATCCAACTAAAAAAGTGGTTAAGTTCAATTTCAGAACCACCCCTGTGTATTTTTATAATAGCTACTTCAGATCCTTGGCATGGGAAAACTGCCCATTTTTGGCTTAAGGTTTGGACAATAAAGGTTTAATTGAGTTTTTATTTGAACTTCAACTTCAGAAATATTTATTTTTCTCTTAAAATCATTCTTAGTTGTATTTTTAGTTAAGAATAAAAAAATATTTTCCTGCTGAAAAAAATATCTAGTAAATACCACCTACTAAATGCCCAAACTATGTATGTCAATTCAAAATTGGGTAGAGCTGTTGATCCCAAAATTTGCATTTAATCACATAATCTGTCATGACTGAAACCTCCCTAATCTATTACTGATCTTCCTATTTGTCAAAAGAAATATTTGTCATTTATTTCTTATTGTCATTTTGTAGGAGTGGAAGAGTCCATCACCACCTGCTACGGGGGATGGTCAGTTCCCCCTCTTTGGGGGTAGGAGTCGAAGTGTCCAACACCACCCCTGCTCAAGCTAACACAAGCTGAAAAAGGAGACGGAAATTCCCCTTCCCACTTTGGGGTTAGAAAAGAATTCATTCTACGTCTGGGTACAAAGGAAAATAGTCTGTTCTAAGTGCTGTTAGTTAAATTAAGTGTTTTTCTTTAAAATAAATTTTAATATTTAAATTTTAGACCTCATGTCTTTAATTTGTTTCCGTGCCCTTTGTTTAGAATGAAACTTAAGTCATTCCCTTACTTGTTTGCAGTAATTGAGAACGCCATGTTGGAAAATATAATTCGTATTCAGTCATTGTTCTTTAATATGAGACTGTTAACTTAGTTTAGTCTTTCTTCTGGAGGATGTTTTTTATTGTATTCGTTTTCATAAATTTTATATCAGTATTTGATTTAAGATATTAAAATTGTAATGTAATTTTTTTCAGCTGACATATTATTGTACTTTAGGAATCAATAGACACTTTTAATTGATAGTTGAAAAATTTGTTGATCCTCCTATGCCATCAATCTTTTTTTTTCCTGACATATTTTAAAAATTATTACACGGTAAATGAAAGTTTAAGATCTCTTTATTACCTTAACTATCTTTCTTTCAGGTTCACCAGCACCTTTAAAAATAAATTTCTACTCCTTTCGCTTTCAAATTCCCCGCAGCATTTTCAAATAAATCGTGGATAATGGCAATAAAAACCTGCAACTTTACTTCTCAGGTAATACTTTCGCTAAATACTTACTCTGGGATCTTATAATGAATCTGATGCGATTCCTAATACGCTAATTCCCTCAGGTAATCTTATAATTTATTAACATGTCTCTTATGTAGGTTTTAGAAACTAGAGTAGATCTCAATAAAGTTTAAGTTAATTTTGAAAGCTGTAATTAGTTCAGGAAGTATTTTATGATGAATTTTAATGCATCCATTAAATGTGCATAGTAAGTCCTTTTCTTTGAATTGCGCTTAAAAAAGACTTATGAAATTTCGTAAGAACTCATATAATTTTCTAACGTACTACAATAAGAGTTTTTTTTTAAATGTATTTAACTCATATAGTCCTATAAAATATAAAATTATGAACTCAAAATATATATTTTTATCAGATATTTTTTTTAAGTTTCTATTACATTTACTTATTTTTTTTTATTTAGTTTTAGCCTAATTATAATGAATATCTTATCTAACGAATATTTGAATTTACCAAACGATACATTTTAAAAATTTCGCTTAAAAATTATCTTAAACTGAACTTAACACAAAAATACTAAGCATGTATATAACTGATTGCCAATGTGTGATTCTTTCTCCTTCCTTTTAAGATCTAAATCTTACGTTTATATTAGAGTATCTTATTCTACATTTCAGAATTACAAAATTGTTCAACATACTATTCTAAAATTTTAATGAATAATTTCTTTAAAAAAAAATATGCATGGAGTAAAGATTATCAATCATGGATTTAAATGGAAATTTTCACCACTTTCGAGATTAATATTTTAATATAAAAACTTAAAAAAAAACAACTATTATTTTAAATATGCAAATTAAAATTGTACTTTTGCGCCATAGATCATTTCTAATATTGTAAATTAATTGAATTGTTTTTAATTTTCTTTTCATTTCTAAAAGATAATCACATGGTTGAGCAATGGCATTTTTAACTAATGTTTTCACCTTCAAGAAGCACATACATATTTTTATAAATTTTAACATACCGTGTGGAACACATTTCATATTTTATATAATTGTAATATATATATATATATATATATATATATATATATATATATATACATAATAAGCTTGACTGCCTATTTTCGACACAATCGACGACTATTTTCGAATATTAATTGATTAAATTAAATTATTTTATTATTTTTTTCTTGGGTTTCAAAACACATGTCAAGTATTTGATGTTATTTGCTTCCAATTACGATGTGTTATTCGTTGTGAAGCCGCAAACACAAACTAGAATTCAAATAAAAATTAAATGAATGTCTCAAAAACGTAAAAGGGTATTTTATATTCTTTCCCATTAAAATTTACAAATATCCATTTTATCATTAGATGACATACATTATTTGTCTATGCGTCTGCTTAAATTTTTATGAATACTGATCTTTGAAATGCATGCATCTTCGTCAAAATAGGTTTCAAAAGTTCTGCAATGCATTTCTTGACACCTCTTTCAATGCACTAGTTCCTGTTGTATAAAGCAGTTCTTCGTAATTTTCATTTCATCTAATTTAAGTTTTCTTATTGCTCATTTTATATATACGAAGATTTTGGACCATTATGTATTGATGAGAAGAAAGTTCTTTCTCGGCAATCTCATTAAATCTCCCGACCAGGAGTTCTCAAGGGAGGAGGAAGTTTTCTAAAGTCCTCTTAGATATTTATGCAGAATTTGTTTTTCGAGACATCCAAGATTTCCACAAAGGATTAAGGAAGTAATAATTTGTAAATTCATTTCGAGTTTTCAGAAAGACATAATGAAAGTAATTTTCTGTTAAATTACTGCTCGATACACCCACTTTACACGGGGATTGATAACCATTCTTTTTTTTTTTACGATCGTCATACTTCCTTTATATTTAATGAAATATTTTCTTTTTGAATTGTTATCAATTTTCGAAGTTAACAAATTTTTTATCTTGTTTATTCATTTGAAGTTAATTAGGACAATATATAGGTTGTTGTTTTGTTAACTTTTGGAATTTTTCAATTTATTTATTTCGAAGATATCTCATAAAATTCAATAGTACAACTTCATCAGCTTTTAACCCATTTGAAATGCAAACATGGAGCAGTATTTAAAAGAAAATAAAAATAATGAATATGGATACAAAGTTTATCTTCCTTCAGAGCATAAATAAACTAAGTATTTTGTAGAAACAAGATTTTTTTTCTCACTCTCTCATTGGAAATTATTTCTCCATTAACATTACATTCTCGTATTTTTAACATTGTGTACAGTTTAGAGGGTGTAAAAAATGTTTATAATTAGAATTTGATTACGTTGTATTATGTAAAAAATATGCCTATTCATTATTATCATTATTATTATTATCTTACAATTGAAAAATTCTTAAACTTTTTAAAAAAAAATTAAAACAGCTAAAATCCAGACCAAGTTTATTTTTCGAAAGATTTCTTAACTATTCTGAAAACATCTCTTACTATTAAAAGTATAACGTCTGTAGAATATAAAAGTTATAAGTAAAATGCTTAAATGAATTAATATTATTAAAAGTATTATTAAAATTATATACGGAACTTTTTTAAGGAATTGACGAAAAACTCAAGTTAAGATAAAAGAGGATACTTCTTGAAAAAATGGGATATTGCTGTAGTTTTATGGTAGATAATAGAAATTTAAACTTCATTAGCAATCGTCGTACTTGGAGTTCTTTTTCAATTAATACGTTAAACCTGATTTTATTTGTATTAAGCATAATTTTTACCACAAAGATGATATTGAGATGAAAACTCCTATATAGAATTGTTCTTATAAATGAACACACACATACGCACATATGTATATATATATATAT
>BMAV01005136.1:98380-174569 GCA_019973955.1 Trichonephila inaurata madagascariensis
AACATTGATATCTTTCTTGTGTGCTTTAAAATGAGTTATGTCTTTGAAAAATAATGCTTTATTGCTACATCAACTCTAAAAGTTCGGTATTTATTCTAAAATGAATATGATGTAAAACATTAACTTTTAACGATTATGATTTTTTATATAAAAAAAAAATTCGGTTTGTTCATTATTAAAATATCTTGTAGAATAAAAAAATATAATTAGTACAGAATTAAGTTAAGTATTTTTTCTAACTGAATCACAGTAAAAAAAAAATAATTTTGCACGTTAGACCCTATTTTTGATTGCTACTATAACCAAATTTTAAAGACTCGTTTTTTCGAATTATTTATGAACCGAAAGTTCAAGTGTAGCAAATTGTTTGATTTTGGAAATAATAAAAATGAATAATACCAACACAAATGTATATATTCCGTGTAATTTTGAATAGTTTCAACATACTGCTCTTTATGCGATTTATATATATATATATATATATATTTAAAGTAACTATACGAAACAGATTTTTATGTTATAAAAATAATTTCCTATAGAAGCACACACATTATCATCCAATTTTATTTTTATTTCATTATTTGTCGACAATCAATACACATTACCCTTTTCTTTTTTACACAGAACTTCTGCTCCTTTGAAGAGTCCTTTTTAATTCTTTTTAATTACATTTTCCCGAACTTTTTCTGTTTCATAGAATCTCAGACTTTTTGGGTAGTATGATAATCTGTAACTGTGTGTGTGGTTAAAACATAATGTGTTGCATAATCAGAAATTTGGATTTAAATACATTTTAAATGGAACTTTCTAAGGATTTTTATGAAGTGTTGATAGCGTTACAATTTGTGTAAAAGATTTCACTGATATTTTATGCAATTCCCTCTATTTATATATTATGTGTCATCGTATAAAAACAGTGCTACTTAATGGGTAGAACTCCAAGATATCAAGGTTCAAAACAATAAATAAGTAGATTAAAATTATCTAAAATAAGACATGTAGAACCAATAACTCAGCGTCGTTAGTAGCCATGATATTTTTTCCGTTTAAAAAAACAAAACATACATTATTTATTTTTTATTTACTTGTATTAGCGAGCATGTGGCACACTCAAAAATTCATATCTGAAATAAGTAAACATTTTCTTTTACTGCTCTGGTGATGTATAGTATCACTAAGAAGAATAATGAAAAAAATTATATCATCCTTGCATATATTTGAAAGAAACAAAATCTATAGCAAAACTGGCTATTTAGTTTTGTTGCCATATATTACGTGAGAAGATATACTTAACATTTCTTACTAATGGGTAGTATTAAATCTTAGGATAGAAGGAAAAGGCTGCTGTGCGAAGCTTTAAAAATATATATTCATTTTAAAAACTATCTATTTGCATATTAAATGTTGGAATTATTTTTCAAGCTCTAATTTCATTAGATTCTGGTATCATGTTAACGAATGTTATGTAAATTTTTTATATTTCTACCTATAAAAAATTAATTTTTTTAGTGTTTAGAGTGTGTGAGTAATAGTAAATATTTTTTTTTCTCTTTTAAGACTTTATCAAGGAGATTTTAATCATTCTGGATTATTTAATCATTGCATTTTAATCTTTTTTTAAATTTCAAACTGAAATAATTTTAAAAAAAACGAAAATTCAGAAAAAAAAATTTAAAAAAAGGGAATTTACTTTAGTACAGTTAAATTATATTATAAAAAGATAAAACTTAAATTATTCCTTTAATTCCCGATTCAATCCCTTTTATAAATAAAAAAGTTCATTAGATAGGATTTATTTATAATTTTAAAAAAGAAAATAAAAAGTACGTATCTATGCATATTGGTTCATATTTGTGTACAAAATAACTCCCCTATTTTTCTAAATTATTTTTTCATCATATTATTTTAAATATCAATCCACTGAAATATTGAGATTTTTTTAAATATATGGCAGCATTCAATATTTTGTCTTTATAGATAAATATTTAAGGTGACATTGTATAATTTTTAAAATCATTTCCATAAAATCAATTATGTACATGTTATCAATAATTTTTTATTTGCAGATATTTCGTATATAGTACACAATAGATTTTATATATACTTTCAGACATTACTTCTTTTAATTATTTTCTCACGGAATCCCCAACATGTATCATATATATATTACCCAACATAAAACTTATATGATACAACTATTTATAACAAAGCAAGGCTACTAAAAAATTAACAAATTCAAAACCAGAGTTTACGATAAAACTACAATTGGAAGCCAAAATAACTCAAAATAAAAATACCACAGTATTTTCAATAATTTTAAATGCATTCAAATATATATTCTACCTTAAAAATTAATTTTATTAACAGCCCATATGAAGATAACTTATAACGAATATGTTTATGTATAAATCTAAACAAACAACATAAGTGCATTAAAAAGAGTTAAGAAACCTTCTAATGCGAATTATTCCTCGAAATCAGGAAAACAATTCTTCACAATGTCCTGAAATATTGCATTTCAGTTAATATAATGTGAAAGAAAATTACAGCAATTAAATATCATATAATACTTCGATTTGCATTCTTGTGTAGAATCGATCTCACACATTCGATTTTGTGATCGAATATTTTACTATTTCAGTAGTATAATATAATATATTCTCCATTTAATATTTAATACAATATATCTATTTTTTCAATTTCTTTAAGTCATTTTACTGTAATTTTGTTCACAAAAATTGGTATATTTTAGAGCAATATACCAAAAACATGATATAAAGATACTTCTAATTTTTTGTTACGTAATGTTGTTTGTTATTTTTTTCGAGTAATATCGATAATTTATCTGGCTACTAAAAGCTTATACATGCTACATTATTTATAATATAACCTTATATATTTATCAAGTATTTCCAAAGGAAAGAATGTAGCAAGCTATAGTGAGCATTTCGCAGGAATTTAAGTAGGCTCAAAATCACCACAAATTGAAACCACGATAAGATGCGCTTTTGTATAAATCCCTATCAGCTTAACCATTGGTTTCATAAAGATTTAAGGTAAATGCCTTGAGCTCAAAAGACATGAAGAATCACGCACATAATTTTCCCTTCCATAGTGTCAATCCCAGAATCAATAAATGCCCCGAGCATAAGACAGACATAAATTTTCCCGAGAACCATAGACCAGTTTTGCCACCAAGTCTTTTCAGTAATCTCTCCTGAAAGGGATTCTGTAGTGATAAATTTTTACGCAGCATGTTATACATGGCAATAAAAAGCATACAATAGTGGAGCAAAATAAACACCACCACTTGCAAGTTGGATCATGAGATTAAAGTGTTTGAACAAGCTGTTTAAACTGATAGAAATTTCAGGCTAAACTCATCAGGATTTATATCCCACTAAAGAAAAGATAACTATAGGGATAAAAGAACATGGAATTACTCATGTTGCGGAAATGGAGATTAATGATACATTTCAGCTATAGACTTTCTTCTGCGTTTACTTAAAGACTTGTATTTACACTTTGAAAGGAGATCTTTCATTCTGCGTAACCCATCCTCAACATCTTTTTGAAAAACTTATTTTATTTCAATATTTCCTTATTTCTTCTCTTTGAATTGAAATTCGTAGAGAAAAGCTGATAAAAATACATACATAGTTAAATATTAATATAGTAATCATTTATTTAACACTAGATTGCCCAGGGAAGTCATTTTGACTACTTTTTGATTTCAATTAGAAAACAATTGCATATATAATGACACAAATTCTTAACTTTTGTAAAATCCATTTTTTTTCCAAGTGAAGTAATTTTTTTATTGTTAATATTTACTAATAACTTGCTATATGACAGTAAATAATATAAAAAATATATAAAATTAATTTAAACAAATTTTTTACGCATTATTTATTCTTTCACAATGCAGTCATTTTGACTGCTTTTGGGTAATATAGGTATGCACTAAATTTCAGTCTTTCTAGTGTTAAAGTAAGTGATTATTAACACATTTTCTTAATTTTTATAAGACGGAAAATCAAGAAATATATTTACAAAACTTATTAAAACCTTTTTGGGTATATTAAAAGGTTGTTTTAGTTAGAAAAAAAAAGAGCATGATGTTTTGAAATGGATGTAATATTAATTTAAGACACTTAACGTATATGGACATCAGCACAGCAAGTAGCTTTTTATAATCTCCATGATTTAAACAATAAGCATTTTTTCATGTTATAAAGTATCCTAATTTACATGAATTTGTAACAAAATTTTCTTGAAATATCACTTTTAAAGTAGCAACTGAAATGCAATTTAGTGCTGAAAATCCATCTCAACTGATACCCTTTGTTTCGACGAAAATAATTTTTTAACTGAAAATAAATATTTTCTAATCTCTGAAACTAAGAAATATTATCTTTCTATATAAAAATAAAACTGCATATCCAGGTAATTTCACATATAGATTATAAGTCGCAAGCAATAATCATTTTAGACTTGAATTTTTTTATCGTTTTCATAGCTTTGTTAATTATGCTATTCTAATTGGAATCAGACATATCGATACAAATTCGAATCCAGGTCCAAGCATTGTTATGGATAATTAATACTAATTTCACTTTAACGTATTGAACTAGAGAAATTCTAATTAAATTATGGTGAAATGTGGATTTATTTTGGTAAATAACAGGCAGTAGGAAATTATGATCACTTTGAATTTATTAGATTTAAACTTAAATATTAATCATTCGTTGGCCATATTCCAATACATAGGGTTGTTTCTAGATTTAATCAGATTTTGAAGACTTAAGATTTTCAACAACATGTACACTTTGATCATAATTTAGAAGTTAATCCGTTATTCTTTTAATTTTATGTAATCGATAGTTGTAGAATTTGTCCAAAGATCAAAATCCTTGTTTTATACACTTTCATCAAGTGATTAAAAAATATTTTAAAATTATATGGAAAGCTAAAATATAATATATCGGATTTAATTTTTTTTCTTTTTCCTATATGAACTTCAAAGGAAAAGTTAACCAGCTGGCTGCGTAGTTATTTTATGAAATTAGGTTCAAAAATTGCGTATTTCAAATATACATATTAAATCTAACGTAAAATCCGGCGTGTAATGCGCACTTTGAACACAAAAAATATGATCGAAATTTACGGGTGCGCGTTGTACGCCGGGTATAAAAAGGAGAGCTTAAAAATTGAAAAAAAGTTGAGCATAGAAAAAATAATTAAACTTATATATATCTATCAAAATACTGTTTTTTTTTTTTTTTTTTTTTAAAAGGACATTTCTTATGAACTTAAAATGTTGTACTTCTAGAAGTATGCTATTTTTTTTAAAAGCCTGCAATAATACTTCGAATGAATGACTTCAAAACATATTAGTATTGCATACGTGTATTTCAAGTTTCTTCGTCAAAAAATGGGTGCGCGTAATACAGAGAATATATCTTAAAATTAAAAATTGCAGTTCTAAATTATGTGTGCGCGTTATACGCCGGATTTTACGGTTCATTTTAGAGCTAAAATATACAAAAAATATTTGTAAAAGGGATTTTATTTTAAAATATAGGAGTATATCATAAAAGTAGGAACATAAAAACATAAACAGGTACAGCAAGTATTGCACAGCTAAATTTTCGGAAAAAAATGCATAGCCGCGGAAATCGCAGGTTGCGCAAATTTTACTACGTCTATATTGACCGTGAAAATCGCAAAATATGCAGCGAGAAAGTTAAAAAGCAAAATCAAACCTTAGTAAATTTGGTAAAGTTACATTCAAGATTATATATGTTTCTTTACATTTTCTTAATGATAAATAAAACATATTTTGATACGAAGAAATGCAAAACATTTAAAAGTTCGAAATTTCCTTCTGATGAAGAAATTTAAATGAAAGTATAAACATTTCATAAGAATAAAATATTTTCTTAAACTTACTTGATAGAAAAGTTAAAATCTAAATGCAATATTCACATATAAGGATGCATTACCAGCGCAAAGAAAAACTATTTTAAGATACTTGCTAAATACTTCTTATGTAACATAGCTTTAATTTCTGTTTTTATTTATGATATGTATCTATAAGCTTGACTAAATACTAAAATATTTTTATTCACCACTTCTTAAATAAAATGTTTATTTTTTGTTCAATTTGTCATTAAAATTGCTACACCAAAAACGCGATATGTAATAAGAATCAAATTTTCATGAAGGTACAAGGGGCTGCAATATGCAAATCATTACCAATTCAGTGCATTTGAATAAATCAAGTAGATGAAACTATTTACAGTCTTATTCGGAAGTTCATTTTATTATCATACTTCGTTTAGAGATTTTTATGTCTAATTCAAAAAGATAAATTTATATTAGCACAGGTCTAATTTTGATCGAGTCTGGGTCGTATACTTCTAAGGTATTTACCTTGTCTTTGATCCTATAGTTATTATGCACATTGAAAGTCGATGGGTTCAGGAGGTTGAAAAAGAACGTAGTGGCTGACAGCGGTGGTCGCACTGCTCAATAATTTAGAAACTATAAAACAAATTGTACTTATGGAGGACGATCCAGAGTGTGACTAGGGCATATTCTATCTACTCCGAATTTAGGAAGATCAACTTTTAAGTTGAAAGCCCTTGTCAGAACAACTATTTCTCCTTCGGCTGAAAATATTCAACTTAGAGAAAAGTCAGACCCATAAAGTGTCTCTTTTCACGATGAAAAAAAGCGTCATATGAAAATTGTAATTATGTCCTTGACGAAAGAATACAGCTACGAACATTAACATGAATGAAATGCAACGCGGCTAATCAAGATAGCTATATAAACGCAAAGCAAGCGTAATATGATAATAATTACATTTATATTGATTTATTGTTTGTGGAAACAACACAGAAGCTGCTAGTAAGAGACTATGTAATTTTGAACCCCAATGAATGGACTAATGAAACATTTATATTGTATGAAATTCCCCATCAGACTAATGTCAGAACTTTAAGTCTTAACAGATTTAACGTGTATCGGATCCTCTACGTAAGGGGTGGCTCATCTTTTTAAGAAGAGTGCCACTTTCTGATGAATATATATATATATATATATATATGCGTGCCACTTCAAACTTTTCCAGCAAATAAAAGAATATTAAAAGGGAAAAGATATTACTTATAGGCTTATTATGGAAATTTTACTCAAATAGCACATATTTTAAGCAAGTCTAAGTAGAGGAAATTTTTTAAAAAAAACAATATAATAAATAAGACAAAAAACGAACTTAAATTGTATTGTTAAAATATTATTTTAGTTTTAATTAGTTAGGTTAGATATAAAATAAAACTGAGTAACCAGAAAAATTTAATTCTAAATAATTGTTAAACAATCCGTACTTTTTCAATGTGGTTTTTCAATTTGTAATTTTTTTACTGAGTCATCTTCATTAGGATTAGTTATTGAAGATGCTAACAAATTCGGGTTATTTTAGATGTGTATCAGTTTCACCTTTTTTTTTTTTTGTCCTCCAAACTCAAGACAAAAACACAAAAGTGTGTTAGCAAAATAAGATTATAATCGATCATGATTGAAAAATAACAATCTTTTCCTTGCAATCTTACATTTAAATTATTTAAACGTCTTATATTATAGGAAAGAAAAGTTAAATCTCAAAGCCTACCTTCGTTCTTGATAAGCAAGCGTTCACTGTGCAGTTTGTGACAATCTCCTTTCAATAAAACAAATAAATGAATATTTGTTATTATCTTTTATTTTTTTTAATTTTTCAATAAGTCTTCGCGTGCCACTCATACAACTTAGCTGTACCACACTGTGGCGCGCGTGTTGTGGAATGGCCACTCTTGCTTTTCATGATGCATCATCAGATTTACCATGGCATGACTGAAACAATACTAGCCTTGATTTCATGAACAAAACCACTGAACTAATGCGGCCACAGAAATATGTATTTATCGTTTCAGGGCATATGCATAGGAATATGATGAAGGCAACTTGGAAATGATCGTTCTCTCATTAATCTGTAAACAGAGATGGGAATTCACAGATATGGTATATGTAACTGGGAGGTTATTTAACTATTTACATTTAGTTAATCGAGAGAATACATAGTTATTTCCAAGAACAACTAGGCAAAGAGAGAAAGTTTAGTCTATTAGGCATTTTAATAGTAATATATATGTACAATTTTTACGTTTTTTTTAATATGTGAATAATTAAATGCGCATTGTCTAAAATACATTTTTTTAAAAAAAAATTGTACATATAAAAAT
Source organism: Trichonephila inaurata madagascariensis (assembly GCA_019973955.1). Classification (NCBI taxonomy): domain Eukaryota; kingdom Metazoa; phylum Arthropoda; class Arachnida; order Araneae; family Nephilidae; genus Trichonephila; species Trichonephila inaurata. The sequence goes on from BMAV01005136.1 coordinate 106,669, forward strand.
ATGAATTTCATATTTTTATGTGTTTATTTTATTATTTATAAATATATATATAATTTTTTTTTATTTTTTTATATTGCTGCTTCTCAACATGAAAGAAATTTAATTTCACGGAAAGTTCTATCAAACTTTAGAAATTGAAAAAAACCAAGAATTTAGAGTAAGATTTTTTTTTTCACTCTAAAATATTTATTCAGATATATATTTTTTTTGCCGGAATCAAACAATAAACAAAAATGTTTCTGAGAGAACCAATGATAATTACAAGAAAATTCAAGTTTTCTCTTTAAAATTTTCTTTGATTTTTTTTTTTTTTTTTTTTATAGAAAATTTTTTTGTTAAACAGATTACTTGTTGTTGAATTATGCTTTCTATTTCTTCAAGTTTTTAATTCCTCGAAGCGTTCGTAGCTCTTTTTACATGGGCATTTCAAAAAACCCATGAAATATTTAATGCTATTTCAATTTATTTGCCAAAAGGAAATATTCATTTAAATAGCAAGCATACAACTCTAATTTTTATTTTAGCAGATGTGGTAAGCTATTATTATGGCTGAATTCTCCTCACCCCCAAAAAATAAAAAATTATTTAAAAAAAAATCATTATTTTGTTTCATAGCGTATAATAATATTATTTTTACCTTACACTTCTCTGTCTGACTTAAAGCATTAATTTTTATTTAAAAGCTCTTATACTTAATTTAAAAATATATGTGGGCTGGACTTCATTGCAAAAAATGTTTAAACTTCTTTCTCATTAAGCTAGAAAATCGTAAATAACTAAGATTAAAATATATATGATACATTTTTTTTTAAAAAAAAAAATAACATTAATGGAAAGCTGTGCATGCTTCTCCTCATATAATTGAGTTATATATGTAATTTTATACATTCCAGAGTTTTAAATATTCTTATTATAAGTATTTCTACTCCCATTTTACTAAGCTTGAGAAAAGAAAATACTCATAATAACCCATTAACCTCGATGTTTGTCTATATCTCACTTTCAGTAATCGCAAATCAGAATTCACATTACGATTTCCGAATTCTTAAGTCAAAACCATTTTAAAATGAAGCAAATGTCAGCCGAAATGATATTTTATCTCATTTTTTTTTTCTCATTCAATCGGAGGTAAAGCTTAGATCATGAATGAGAACGGTGTAACTGGGTGTGGTGTTGAATATGTAATGCATCGCTTTGGGCGACATATTCAGAGACATGTCGTTACTTAGTGACTCGTGTTGCATTCCAAAGTCAGTGTGTGTTTGTATGTGTATGTGTGTGTAGCTCCGAAGTTCTCAGATTTTATAATACATTTTATCGGAGAGCCGGAGGGAATGGCTTCATAATTTGTATATGAAAAGTATGGGAAATCAAAATGTTTGCCGATTCTCGCAGTCTCAAAATTAGATTGTAAAACCATTCCATATTATTCATTATAGGAAAAGAAGTAAATCAGAAATTCAAAGGGCTTTTGAACATTTCTGAAATAAAAGATTTGTTCTGCTAAGCAAGATCAACTTTTCGATCCGTTTGAAAATGATTTTTAGACTTGAGTTTTCCAAATTATCATTATAGTATTTCGTTTTTTGGGTGTAAAAGTAAAAGTATAATATACAATACTTGTTTTAAAATAAAGACTAATAAGTGAACACATTGTAAATCAATGATTCTATAGCTTAAGCAATATGCATCTCAGAATTAGTACCAATAGTATATTTTTACAATTGTTTTTGCAATTAAATGTCTGGAAAAAGCGCTCACAATTTGTTCTTATTTTTTGGGCCGTATTACCATAGTGGTTATGGCCATGAGATAGAATCTTAGTGCCACCGAAAATTGACTGTGGAGAGAGGCTAATGTTTGTTAAGTCTTTCAAGACTCAATGTCCTCATGTTGACGTGGTATAGTAATATAGAAAGTGGGGTGCATTCTCAGGTGTAGTTCACATCACTTGACCAAGATTCAAAGTCATGAGGTTCATCGTCGAAGTCTCTTACGTTGCTTTACATTTCGACGCTAATAAACATTCCTTTATATTTTTTTTATTTCTCATTGAAATGTTATACACTCATGAATAACAACAACAAAAAAATAGTGAACCAAGAAATAATTGTGGGATCCTAACGAAACTTGGCATGAAGGTACATCTCGGAGAGATATGTAAATAATAAATGCAGCGTGATTGTGCTTTACGTATAGCCGGTAGAGGGGGTTTAACGTCGTTCTCCGTAGAGTATAAAACAGGTAATCAAAGCTTGTTTGAGCATGATGAATCGTTTACAAAGCAAGAGTGAGATAAACATGTCATTACGCCGTTTCGAAGACAATATGAGGAGTGGTTGCAGTTTGAAAGAGGGAGAATCATCGGCATGATGGAAGCTGGTTGGTCAGCTAGACGAGTAGCTCGTCAATTAGGCCACTCTGATTGCTTTGTGAGGAGGTGTTGGGACCGAGAGATGTCATTTTCACGAAGAGCAGGCTTAGGACGCTCTCGACAGACCAGTCATCGAGAAGACCGCTACATCGTATAAAATGCACGCGTACAGCCAACTGATTCATCGGCCACCATCCAGGCACATTTAGCACTTCACTAAGGGCCCCTGTATCTTTTCGAACCATACGAGGGCGCCTGGTTAAAGGACATTTGGGATCATGACGCCCATTACGTGTGCTGCCCTTGACGACCACTCATCGATGCTTCAGTGTGTGCTCGTGTGTGGAGACCCCGTGATGAACGCCCCTAACCTTGCTTTAATTTACAGCATCACAGCACTCCCACAGCTAGAGTGATGGTATTGGGTGTCATTTCCTGCAATACACGGTCACCGCTAGTATTGATCCGAGGCATCATAACAGCCCAGTGGTATGGCCAATGAAATCTTGCAACCACATGTGTTGCCACTCATGCAACGGCTTCCAGGAGCTATTTTTCAACAGGAAAATGCTCGTCCTCACACGGCAATGTCACAAGAATGTCTCCGCACGGTTACTACTCTTCCTTGGCCTGCCCGATCCCCAGATATGTCTCCAATAGAGCACATCTGGGACATTTGAGATGGCAAGTTTGGCATCCAACGAGTTTGAACGAACTAGTGACAAGGTTACATCAAATATGGAACGAAATGTCTCAAAAAGTCATACCGAACTTGTGTTTCTCAATGCCCGAACGTACCGTATCGTGCTTTCGCGCTAGAGGGGGTTCAACAGGGTATTAAATCCTCCATTCTTTTTGCCCTTTTCTCTAAAATAAATGATCCTTTTTCTTTGATTTTCTAATTATTTACCTATATCAAAGTAATCATTCCGTATGTAAAATTTCGCTTCATTTTGACGACTCCTTCTTGGTGCCCTAATTTTTTTGTCCATGAGTGTATGATGTTTTGCAATTGTTTTCGGTATTTTTATCTTTGTTTAATTTGTTGGTAACTGATACGTTAGTTTCTGTGGCTATAGTAGTTGAGTGATTGTGGTCGCGAACTCATGAACGGATTTCTTTTTATCGAATCACGAGGCCGCTAAGGAATCCATCGTGTAGATAGGCGGATGTGCATTATCCCCTTAAGTGCCACTGCCTTATACATCCATCTCTCTCAGCCTGTGAGTTATATGCCTCGGACGTATAAATTTGTCCTTCTGAAATACAATTCCTTTATTGCACGGCTATCAGTAAAACTATTCCAAAGGCCTTGGAATGAAATAGGATGACCTTGACAGTACTTTCAGAGAATTTACTTATTTCAGAGAGAATTTGCTTCCCCCCCCATACATCACATGCGCTTGCGTGAAAAAGGTGGCACTGGAGAGTGAATCGTGTAATTTGTAATCGGCAGTTAAAGGGGTTAAATATGTCGATGTTGAAAGTCATCGCGTTAGTTGGAAATAATATCACCTTAAAAAATTAATGATTTTTAAAACTTTGATTTTGGCATTTCCCTATTTTATTTATTATCAGTTATTCAAGAAACTTCTGGAACAACAAATAAATGTTGTTCAGAACATTTTAATAGTTGTAATTACGCCACAATTAACTGGTGGGTTTTATATGACTTGCTTTTCCTTATTTAGTCTCATTCTTGACCTATTTTGAGACCAAACCATTTTAATATTGAAACATGTGTGTGTGCATGATTTAACAATACTCTGTATGCATTTTATTTTACTAACCATCCTTCCATTACATGTAAAAATTTATAAACAACATTTCGGCTTTCGTCAGAGCGTAAATATATTAAAATTGCATTAGAAATCCGACCTTAATGGAATATTAAGCAAAATCACAGAAAAGGAAAATAAATATTTAAATGTAAGTTAACGAAGAAAACGAAAGTTGAAATTTTGTTGTATTTAGTGTTCTTCAACCCTTTAATAAATTAGAATAATTACTTTTTAAAAGCTTTTTCAAATGTTTCTATATTCTTCATACCATACTTGTAAATTGTAATCTTCTCCAAAGAAAGTTTCGAATTCCATCAGATAAATTACTAAAATGTTTTTGAAATTTTATGGAATAATATTATTTCATTCTTATACATTTATCTTAATAAGCCGTTCATTCACTTTAGGAAATTATTATTATTTTTACTAAGTTTCGTTCTACATCGACAAAGCATTTAAAACAAAAGATGAAAAGATGTAAGTATTCATTTCTGTTTCGCAAACATAATCTAATGTTTACTGTGCAGTATAGGTATTGTTAATTACTATATTTACATTGTATTTCATCAATGAAATCAATTTTTATTTTTCATCAATCAAATTCAATTTTCTCAAATTACAAATGATTGCATTCCCCTGAATAAGCATGCACAGTACCATTTTACAAGTTACATAAATGTTACTGTTTTATTTAAACATATTTTTACTAATTATCGTTTTATTTCAGAAGGCAAAGAATAATATTAATTATTCTTAAATTCATTATCTCTAATAATTAAATATTTATACAAAATGAACATAAGCATTTCAAATAATTGCTTAATCGTATAATAAAGTCCAATTTTGAAGAAATTAATTTATTTTTTGCTGATTACGTTCAAATATTCAATAAAGTTCCTGAAATTTGCTTGTTCATTTTTTTTTTCGAAGGGAGGAAGGTAGAGAAGAATTTTAAGATTTTAGGATTAACTAGATACTTAGATTTAATTAAATATTCGAGGTAAAAATTTCCTTGAATTAAATCTAGATTTCTCATAATGATATATTAAATTATTAATAACTGCAAGACATTTTAATTACTTTCGATCAATGTTAAACGAATTATATATAAAACATACACTCAATTATTAGTAGCACACGGTACAGAATACTTAATCTATTTTCTAACGTATTATTACATTTTTTTACGTATCAGTATTTCATTTATATTAATAGGAAATAATGGATAGAAAATGTGATAAAATTTATAATCATATTTAATTAATTTGATTTAATCTTCAGATTACGATAAAATATGATAAAAAGAAGATTACTTAAAAAAAATGTGCTTTTTCATGCATCGCGTCAAAATGCGTAAGATAGTTTGAAGGCTAACCGCATTAATATATATAACACCTGTATGGAAAATTAAGAAAATTTCAGTATTTTGTCGAATTTCTCATAAAAATATTTTAACGAAATGTAAAAATACAGCTTCGAAACAAAGATGCATACCTTGTGTGTGCAATACATATGCGTGTGTAGGCAAAGCTAGTCAGGTAATAGAGATTTATGAGCGCGTGCGCAAAATTCTGCATTACACACTCGCGATCGCCAGCACACCTCGTTGAATTTTTTAGGTGTTTTTTTTTTCCTTTTCCCTTTTTTTTTTTTTTTCTTTCTCTTTTTGCAAAAATCAGGTAAGTTAAAATTTAAACAGTAAAAATGAGTTTACCACCATTGCTTAGATGATGGGATTTGGTGGTGAATTGATGGTAGGCTAAGAGAAGGCATCAAATAGGGATTTCATAGAGAATTCATGTTAACGACCAGCGTCGCGAGGCCCATAGAGCTCATATGGTTGGCGAATTTTGAGAACATGAGAACATTCGAAAGAAATATTTACCAGTGAGATCTTCAGACCCTATAAAGCAGCGAGAATTAACCTGCGGCCCATTGTTCTGAGAAATTCATTTACTTATGAAAATTTGGCGGGATTGCTTTGTTAAAAAATCAAATATATCAGTTTTGCTTTTTGCTGTAAATGTCGTATGGGTCGAATTGATACTTTTTTCTGTTAAGTGATAAAAAAAATAGTAGAGTACCAACCATTTTATGAGTTTAACTAATTTTCAACTATCTTCCATATCTTACAAGCAAAAATTATGGATTAGTGAAAATAGGATGTTTCAAGACGATTGGGAATTTGATTACTTTGTAGTGAAAACAAGCATGTATCAGTAATTGTTTGATTTGTCAAAGTGTTGTTTTTAAAAAATACCAATAAACAGGAATTTTGTTCAATGACACTTTTCCTCGAAAATCTCTTTCAAGAGATGATAAATGGGTTTTTTGTTGAATAATCTTTACTACAGCAAAAGAGTGTTTTGTCTGTGGTAATGTCACAATGGTAACAAAGGCACCATGTGAATTTTTTCATATTATTGGTAATTATATGTAAACCGTTTATTGATGCAAGAATTGCGAAGGAGTGGTTCTTAAATGCTTCCAGTTTAAAAAAATTTAATGACAAAAATAAAAATAATAATAATTTAAAGAAGCAAAATAGGAGTTTTAATATTTTGATCAATTTTCCACATTTAAAGTTTTCAATGTTATCTTGGTCTTAAAACATTTCTCCCCACCCCTCAATTAATCCTCATGTTGTGGCTCGCTTGAAGTAGCTAATATATGTATGCGACCCACGTGAAGTAACTAGCATATGCATGCGGGCCGGCAGAAGAAAGGTTGAGTACCCCTGCTATAAAGCATACCTGGGAAGTTCTGGGGAGGGCAACTGCAACTATCCCCTCCACTCCCATGTTGGACCCTTCATGGCCTGAAAACAGAGTTACCGAAAGACTAGGATTAATTGAGGTTACTAATTCCGTTTTCTCCAGTATAAAATTACAGTGTGAGGCCTGTATATCGGTAAGATGAAATCGTATCCCCTATTAACCAATTTTTTGTTCTAATCTACAACTGTCGTTTCATACCTTTCGACTCCAATGAGTATTATACACGATCAGGAGTCTATTATAAGTTTCGAAAGGTTATTTTTTAGAATAAGATCAGCCCTATGTACATACGACATTTTACTTAAATCTGTCCAGTAGTTCTAGAGATAATCGACCGAATCTAAAAATTATCTTAACTTTGAACTCCAGTGTATACAACGCATATATCATATATATATGTAAATCTAATTTTAATTTTTGTTTACATTTTGGCATATGGATATTACTTAATATTGAATTAAATAAAAGTGTATGGAGGTGTAGGTTATTTAAAAAATAATTTTAAATCTTTAAAATCATCACATTATATTCCATGCACAAAATAATTTCTAAGCACTAATGCATATTTTAAAGAAATTATATTTATTCAACTGCTTTCATTCATATCTGAAATGTGGCTGAAAAAAGAGCTTAGTATGTAAATGCAGATGATTATTAAAAGGCTGAAACTAATGATCACCTGTCAAAAGTATAAAATGGAGAAGTGACTTCCAAAGGTAAAATTAACTTTCCGAAGCCTTAGCAAGAAATAAAAATGACTGTTCCTAAAAAGGAGATTTATTGTTTGCTAAAATAATCCTATGGTGCTGCAGTCAATGGATATTTTTTTCGATACCTATATTTTTTTAAAAATATATTCGCTTAATGTCTCTTATTTTTTGACATTATGTCAAGATTGCTAACTATAAATTTTAATTTATGAACTTGGAAAAGAAAAAAACAACTTAAATGTGTGCTGAAAAAAGGAACATTATTTCTGAAATCTCGAACGTTTCTCTTCATGGAAGTTATTGCTTTCAATCTTTTAAATATTTAATTTTAGAATAATTATGAAATATTGCCTTTCTTTCGTTAATTTAATAATTTTACGCATACGCAAATTCTTTAAGTAAATGCAATTACAGCGTTCAGTGTTGAATTTTTAATTAGTTTATTGGTGGGTGATTTGGTTACTATCTTGAAATAAAATTGGTTAAAACTAATTCAAAAAGATGAAGTTCCAAGACAGGATTTTTAATCTTTTTTTGACTGTTAAATTATTTTAAATATATGCTTTTATTCCAGTATTACATAATAATGTGTTGATTCTATATGTAGCTAAAAATGAAGAAAAACTTTTAATGCAAAGTATGCTTTCAATAAAAATTTGGACACTTTTACCACGCATTTGTATACTTGTAATTTCTATAATCAAGAATAATAATCTTTTTTCTTTCTTAAAAGTTGAACAGTTAACTGAATATAGGATAGCAATATTTTTTTTCATAATTATAAAAATGGAACTCAGCTTTTTTTTTTCTTTTTTAATCTGCTTTACATTTCTTTGAATTCATTATGCTCTGAACCTTCCTATGTATAAATTATAACTCTTAAAGTATATTGGTTTCTTGAAACATTAAATAATATATATATATATGGTGAGTTCTTTTTCGTTATAATTTAATCTAATTTATTTAAAACATTATCCAAATGTATAGGTCTAATAATGTTCTCTAATTAAGTTTGAAACAAAACAATTTTTGGTCAAGCTCTACGGGATTTAACATTATAGTTTTACAGAATAAAGTAGTCAGCCACACACACAGCACCTAATACAGACAGGGGGCGTAATAAAGAAATGAATGCTTACATAACTGAATTTTTACAGTAGATAGGGAAAGATATGAAAGTGATGCTTTCATCCAAAGGGAAATCTTCCAGAATCCCCTGAACTACCAAATATATGTCATCCACAGATATGAATGGGACTATAGCGGTATCCCGTCTCCCACAGGAAAAATATTCTTAAGTAACTATGTCAACAAAATCCATTCTAAAAAGATGATAAGCTCTGAAGATTATGCATATCAATTAACTAATATACCTATTGACATAACTGTAGGTGCCTTCTTTTATATCTCTTATGTGATAGGATATAGAAACACAATATTGAACGTCTGACATATAGTCCTCAATTAAGATGAATTCTGGTTGGTCCATGGCGGTCTGTTGGTGCAGGAGTTCCAGGGCTCATCAGACGGCCTTTGCTCGCTTTAGAAGCGGTCCCTGCGTAATATGACTTTTGTACAGCGGGTAAAGTCTTTCTTTACTGTCCCTGCTCTCTCCCTGCTTCTCCTGCTCCATCTTCTGGACTGATGGGGCATTTCCCTGCGACGTGTATGAACAGCAAGACCTGGTGTGTGACACTATTACGCGAAAAAAGGTCAAATGGGCTTGGTGTAGGCTTTCCTGCTCCAAGGGGATTGGAAAGAACAACAACAAGATGAATTCTGTTAACAGCTGATCTTGTACCAGAAGTTAAATGGCTTCTGAAAAAGATTTTAGAAGTGTTGGAGCATTGTTTCTATGCTTCCTTGCAACTAGGGGTAAATAATGGTCATCTACTTCACATTTAGCATGATGATTTCCATGATTGCACCTTTCAGTATTACCGAAAGGTTCATATTTAACTATCTTACGGCATGAGAGTGATAGGTATCAACTTACTCAAAAGCATTTTTCAGGGAAATGTTGAGGTTTATTAAAAATGCATTGCATAAACGGATGCTTGAAAACGTCAACTCAAGTTTCCTGCTTGCATTGACATTTTAAAGCCAGTTTTCAGGTTAAACATATGTCCCAATGATTTTCATACCAAATACTGATGCTTAGTTATTTTAAGTAAGCTGCGTAAATTATATAAAAATAAAATAATTCTTAACAGTTTAGTGTTTTTTTTTTAGATTTGTCATTAATTTTAGGGTGTCAGAGAAAAAAAATGCATCCTAAATAACTTCCGCGATATTTCATTACACTTGAATGAAGTAAGAATAGGAATTAAAAGAAGGAAATAATTAGCTAATTTAATTTATCATGATAATTATAGTCTAAAAATGTATTTTCAAAGTGAAAATCAATTGCTTTTGCAAAAATTGATACTGAATAACCTATATACTTAAAGTTGGAAATTTAATTTTAATCCAAGTATTGTTCATGATTTTGGGAAAATGGATTATTTTCTAAAGTTGAACATCTATCTTTCTATTTTCTCTAACAAAGCGATGTAATTTAATTTTTCAAACCCTCAAGGGTTTTTTGGTCCGTTTTGAAAAATTTTAAAATTTTAAAACCTAAATTTTCGGGTTATTTTGGGAAAAAATTTTCTCCACAAAAAATGAAATATTTAAAAGGTCGCCCTGCAAATTTTGTAACATTTTTCTTTTTTTTTCATCTTACCTTTTTTTTTTAAAGGGAAAAAATTGCTATTTATGCATATATATTTATTGCAAAATCCTTATAAAACCCCAAAAGTTTTCTGCTGCATCTATTTTGAATCCCTCTATAGTGTGTCCTTGTTTTTTGGGAGAGTTAATAACATCAAACAAATTTTAATTTCATTTCTTTAAAAAATGCTGGAGTCAATTTTTTAAAATTAATATAATGTACTGCAAAATTTAAAATTTTTAACTTTGAATTCATTTATTTGAGAGTTTTTGCTCAATATCTGCTACTATTTGGAATTATTTGGTTTTTCAGGACTTTTCTTTTTGACCTTGATTTACAGGTCCTAAATCTAGTTTGCCTTAATTATTCGTCTAATTCCTAAATTCCTTTTTTTTGCTTTTATTTGAATATTAATGTTTAATTTTCTTACTTTTCTCCCTTTTAATATTTAATATGGTGTGTTTGTGATTTTTTGTTTTTTTTTTATTTATCATTTCGTGCTTTTAGATGTATGTTATTTTTTCATTAACATATATGCGTCTGTAGGCTTCTTTTGTTGGCAAGGCTTTAAAAAGTACTTGATAAAATTTTGATAATTAAATATAAAATACTCATTAAAGAACTCCTTCCTTTAACTACCCCTCATTCAACAGCTTTCTAAGATAAGATTTTGCAACTAAATTTTATATTATTTTTTTGGGTATAAATCAAACATGTAAAAAAAACGTTACCAATAAAAAAAAAATCTTTTTTTAAACCTATTAATAAAACTACTTAATCCTTTACTATTTTTTCTTCTCTTTAAACAATTAATATTAACATTTTTCTACAGTAGAGTCTATGTTGAAATTTAATAAAGGATTAGATTCCATTTGACGACTACACATTCCTTATAATTTATATATTTTCCCCTTTTCAATTAGTTCTGTTAGGGTATGAAATTTAAAATGCATGTTCTGAATTGCTTAGACTGAAAGGAAACAGGTTTTAAAGTTAAAGTAATATTTTGGGTTAAAGGGAAAGGGTAATGTTATTTTCTTTTTTTTCTCTTTCTCTTTTTATATTTTCTGGGAAACCCGAAAAAACCCCTAATACTTTTTCATCCCAAAAGGTTAAAATTTTTTCTTAAGTCAACGTTACTAATAAATATTTTACCTTCAAATTAAATTATTTTTTAAAATTTTCAGTTTTTACTATTTTTTCATGTTTATGTTGAAACTCCCAAATTTAAAAAATTCAAATCAAAACAGGATGCAGAAATTTTTGTTTAAAATTACTATTTCTTTTTATGAAAAATAACTTTACATTGGCTGTAAAGTTTACCTCAAATAAATGTGCTGAATGTAATTTATAACTATTCCGATTAACTTAATTTTTTTTGGGTATCTTTTTTTATTTCAACACAAAAAAAACATTTTTCACTACTTTGAATATTTTTTTGCATTTATATACACATATATATGTATCTGAAAAAAATATTTATTAATTTATTTTGTATAATTTATAAACAGTTATTTAGTATAAAAAAATAAATCAAACACAGCTTTAAAAAGGCAAAGATGTATAAATTTGGTTGCCTGACCAAAAGCAGTCCTGTTAAGCCCTCCGCACCCAGCATCAAGTATTAATTTCTATCTCATTATTACAAAGTAAATTGTGTTAATAATTTATCAAAAACCTGTATAAAAGTCTTCTCGAATTAAATATTGACAAAATTTGCATGTCTTTCCCCATTAACGAAACATGAAATCTATAGTTGGCTTTGTGAAATATTTCTAATGGAATTTCATTCTAGACGTATTCTTAAACAACATCCATAAATTATACTAATGTTACTTTTGGGGAATATATTTTCGAAAATATAGAACTTAAAAGAGAAAACACTGAATAAGATATATAATTTCCGTTGCACTTAAATTGTAAGTTTCAAAATGTGATATAGTGCGTTTATAGTTTACTGGCTGAAGTAAAAAATTTATTAAAAAAAAAAAAGGAAACTTGATTTTTTGTAGCTGCATTAATTTTCTGAAAAAAGTTTTGTAAACCATTTTGTTTTTATGATTCCATGTGTGTAAAATTTCCAAATTACAAAAAATTCTTAAAATTGACATTAAATTTGTGTAATATTTGCTTTAGAAAAGCAATAGAAACTCCACAATTCAAAATTATTTTTCTTCATATACAATGCGAAAAGGCGTTGCTCAACAAAGTAATTATTAGCATTGAAAATTCTAAATGTTTTCAATAGATGCGTAATACATATCAATTACTTTTTTCTAATATATCTTCAGTACTTTTGAAAAAAATCTGTATTGCTTACCTTTGAAGAAAGCATTTGTTAATCGTTATTAATGAATATTTGTGAAAAAACGCTCAATTAAGTTTGTAAAACATTTCCACAGCTGCACTTTTAATAACTGACTATTAAAAATGTGTCCCTGAAAGAAAGAATCCAAACCAAGTAATTTTTCAAAGTGCGTATACGTGATGTGATTTCAAAATGATTAGAATTTCAGCCTAGACACACATCTGGTCGTTGGTCGAACCAAAAACAAGTTCTACAGAATTTGAGAATATAATACCGCTTTAAAAGACTTATCCATTGCTTTTTTTGTGTTAGCAACTATGCATAGAAGAAAACGCTATTCATTTGGTATGTTTCGAGTCCCACTTTAGAAAATATTGTATATATATAAGGTTGAATATTCTTCGAATTATGAATGATCATGTTGGACGTAACCAAAAAACACGGAGGAGCTGTAATCGATGAAAGCGGGAGGGAATATCTAAAGAACGGCACCTGGCCAATCTTTTTTTCTTATTTGTCATATATCGAACATATCTGGTCCGTTATTAGAAAACGAATGGCCCTAAATACGTTTTAATTTGCAGTACCAGATCAAGTTTTGCGATATATGGAAGCATAAGCTGAAAAGAAATGCCAAAACATTTTACAATCAATATTGAGCCAAAATCTCTTTATTTAATGCTTACCCAAAATTTTAAAAAATATTATTATTACTTTTATTTGGATATTTATAGAAAAATTAGTAGAAAATTAAATGCAAAATCCAAGCCAGATGATAGTTTAGTGACACGCGAATAATTTATTATAGCAACCACAATGAACATACAATTATATATATACATACAAGGAGGTTTAGATTAAACTGATGGCGTTTAGAGACCGGTAACTCATATTTAAATCAGTCGAAGGGTCAAGATATTACAGCTCTTCTAAAGTCTGACAGCTAATTCAAAGGGTTCTGTATTCGTTAGGTTGTGACTCAAACCCTACATGAAATTAGGAGAAACGGACAAGAGATAGAAAACATTAAAAATAATCCCATATACAAATAATCACTTGATTGATTATTAATTATTCAGTTTATAAGGATAGGAACAATTCAATTCTAAATAATCAAAAACTGTTATCTGAAAGCACCAAATTGAATTGCCGCACTCTGACACTGAGTTCCCAGTAAACTGATGATGGGTCTCACTGTAAGACATATTGAATCCGAATCGTATTGAAACCAGATCGGATAATCCTACTATACAAAAGTTACTTTAACAATAGATAATCGCTTAGGTCTAGACTAAGAATATACCTATCAATCTGAGAGAATAACTATTTTCTCACTCTCAGCAGTGTGAATTAGAGTTAACTCTCTTTAGACGCGCGTGTGAACTCGCTTTATACTATTAACTCATCCGCGAATCCCGTTTTCTCTGTAAGTAGGAATGTGTATGGCAGTTAAATGTCAATAAAACTTTAAACAAAACAATGACAAGTTAGTTCTAAGACAAAAACTCCCGATATAACCCGTTTTAAAACTTGTTACGGCTTTTGCTTTTGATGCTTTTGATTTTGATCATGCTTTTTGTTTTCTATAGATGAAGAAAATATAAATTTAATTGGCAAACATTATGAGTGCAGATCGGGCTGAATATGAAAAAAAAAAATTACCAATTAATCGATTACCAAAAATGCTCTTGAGGTAGAAATTGTAGAATTTAGAATATTCAAATATATGGAAAATTTAAGAAATAAGTGCAGATTCTTTTTTTTTATTTTTTATTTTTTTGCATCGGAGTTATACATTGTATAGCGAAGCTTTTTAACTCTTGTTATCGGAATCTTCAGCTCTCAATGTCGTTATTGCTTTTTGTTTACTGTGCAAAATTGCATTGTTGAAAGATTTTTTTTAGATTTCATTATTTATTAAGAAAAAGGAAAATGTATTAATATTTGAAAGAAAGTAGAGTTATTTTTTAGTAATATAATACTGAGAAAGGTATACATCAAACTATACGGATTCACAATTAATGTAAAGAATAATCTTTATTTTATATATATTGCTGTACTATAAAAATACATATGTATCAAGGGATGGCTATCCTTTATTTTTTTAACTCAGCATTATTGATATAAAAGTATAACATATTTTTGAAGATGATTTATTTGTATGGATTGCATACTCCATTGCATAATATATACTACATATACAATATTAAAAAGCCACAAATGAAAGGCAATTTAAATACTCCCTGTTTTAATATACATTTATTGAAAAATGTATATGAGCTAAAATTATATAACATGATCTTTCTTATTAAAATCAGAATACAGAACAGACATTTTTCCACCTTTGAAAATGAGGAAACATGAATCATTTTCTAAGAAATGGATAAATTATTTTACGAAATACTTAATGATGCCAGTTAAAAATAAATTGCGAGGATTAAAACTTAAATTTCTTTAAAAGAGTTCTTACGTTACTTCATGTTTATAAATGCTATATCATTTAAGTAAGTAATAAATACACTATATAAAAAAAAACTACGCACCAAGAGAAGTTGCCCGATTTTAATGAAATTTCGTATTAGGAAACATTTGTACCGAACATGCAAATGATTAAAATACGGTGTCCAACGAATCAATAGCGGGAGCTACATCACATTGGAACTGCGCACTTAGCAGGTGTTTATAAAAAGCAATTTTCAATATGGATGTCCGAATTTCTGTTGCATTGCGATTTAGCAAAACTTCCAACGACTGAAAAAAATGATTGGCGTAAGATTCAAGCTCATTACGAGCAAACGTCTGAGTTTGAAAGAGGTCGTATCTTCGGAGTGAAATAGGCGGGTTAGGAAAATCGGAGAATCACTCGTCAAATGGGTCGAAGCGATGCGGCCATTACAAGATGTTGAGTAGAATGGATAGACAGTGGAAGACTTCAGCGTCATAATGGTAGTGGTCCACCTAAAGCCACAGCAGATCAGGAGGACAGATTGATTGTCAGATCAAATGTCACAGCAACTAATTCATCGTTTTCAACCGTCAGACATGCGACCCACACTGAGTGTCCATTATGACCCTTCACAGACCTTTGACAGAGCAAAATTTATGCTCATATCAACAGCTACGCCACCTGAAACTTACGCCTGCATGGTGGTGCTTGACTCGATCAGGTTAAAATCATACTGACTGGGGACGTATAGTGTTTAGCGACGAATCTCGCTTCCAACTGTGTCCTGACGATCATCAAAGACGTGTCTGGAGACGCCCAGGGCAGCGTGTCAATCCTGCTTTCACTATTGCACGTCACAAACGCCCTCAACCAGGAATTATGGTTTGGGGTGCCATTTATTTTGACAGCCGGACCTTTTTGGTCATCATTAGAGCAGTGTTTCTCAAACTTTCGATACTGGCGCCCCCCTTTTCAATCACAATTTTTATCGCGCCCCTTATACATTAATTAATGAATGCAATAATGTACACTTTGACGCTAAAGCTACAATACGGTCTTAATTATAAACCGTACAAATTAATAACATAAGTATTAAATTTTGCATATGTTGTTACTTTTAAAAAAATTAAGTAATAGGATAATTATTATATTTATTTTTCCTTTCTCTCTATATATAATTTTAAATTCGAACATATTACCTGCCAAAATGCGGTGGCTGCTTAGAAGACAAAAAATATAGATGTCAGCTAAATATATAGAAAAAGAACTCAGAGGGTCAATTTCTAAAAAGCTTTTGAAAAATTTTGCTCTGCAAGACATAAAGCCATGGAAGTCGCTAATACTTATTAAACTTGTTCTTAATTCAGTATTAATAAGATAAGTATTAAATTTTTTATATATGTTACTCTTAAGTAATATATATTTTAAGTAAATTATATATATATATATATATATATATATACTTTTAGTAATAGGTTAGTATGTTATTTTTCTTTCTCTAATTTTAAATTGAAACAGATTGAGAAATAATATTTAATTAAGATTTATTTCCTTCAAGATCCATTTCTAAAAGTACAAATGTCTCATTAAAAAATAGCCTAATCTATGTTGCTCTTTATCATATCCATTACATCTGGCATTCTCGCGAACGTTCGTACGAGTCTGAGCAGCCTAACAGACGTCTGCACAAAACATGTAAAAATGCTGTACACTCGTACAATTCTAGTCAGTCTTGTCGAATCGATTAGCTACCGAATCTCTCTTGAATGTACATTTCATAATTCACGCGTTAATTGTAATTCCACGGTATTAAGTATTTTACGGCAGTGGATTAAAACAAATCATAGATATATTTTTAAATCACAGCGAACATTCGACGATAATAAAGCATCAACAAGTGATACACAGACGAGGGGCAAATTGATGGCAAGTTACGAATGGGTTAAGGATCCATTTCAAAATACTTCAGAAGGACTCTCAACTGCCGAAAAAGAGATATTTCATAGATTTCACATCCAGTGACGAAATTAAGGGGCAATTTCACAATAAATCACTCTTTGAATTCTGGATAGAAGAGGTGGATGCTGAATTTACTGCACTGAAAACAAAAGCATTTCGTATACTATTACCATTTTTAACATCATACCATTGTGAATCTGGATTTTCTGCGATGGCTTCTTTGAAGATTAAAATATAGATCTGAGCTAAATATCAAAAATAATTCTGAGTGTCAATTTCTAATTTTCAGCCTTCCTTTTGAAAAACTTTTGCTCATACAAAGACAAGCCCATGGAAGTCACTGATAATTATTAAACTTGGTGTATACTGGCTGAAGTATCACTCTTAACTTACGAGTTTATTTTTAAAAAATTATAATATATTATTCTTGATGTAGCTTAATTGTAAGGAGAGTAAAACCAAGTGCATGGCAATGTATGCAAAAATGTAAATGATTTATTGAAATAAATACTCATAATGATATAAACGGTTTTGGAATGAACTGTAATTTTTAAGCCTCATAGAATTAGCATTTAGAATAAATGTTAAGTAATAAAAAGAATATAAAATTTTAATGAATAATAATTGTGTTATTTTTTTAATATTTAAAGCGAAAGCCCCCGGGATCGGGTATTGCACTCGATACTAACGTTAATGGATTTTGCGTTGAGGTGATGCACCCCAATTCTTTATAATTATTTTCAATATACAAGATAAAAATCACGGTGAAAAATTTAACTATGGGGAAAATATACTTACCTATTTCTAGGATTTTTCTTTCATAATTTGAGAAATAAGCGGAACTAAGTGTTCCAAATGTGCGTGAACTTAATAAAGGACACAAATCACAGACACTTTTGCTATTGAAAATTTTTCCTTTCGTTTCATGTTTATTGCTTTCTCAAATTTACTTTTCGCTAACGCTAGGATTAATATGCATTATTTCAGCAAAGCGTTTCCCTTGTTGTTTTGATCAGCTTCAATTTCCTTTTCAGAGATCACTTGGGTACTTTATTCTTTTTTTTACATATTCTACATGTTTAAAATTTTATAAACCATAATCAGTCGTACAACATCACAATTAAAACCACTATAAGTTATTCATGGGGAAAATGCAACATGTTCAAGAAAATATTTTTTGAAAAATAGTGGTCGTGCTGGGAACTCGGTCGGAAAAGTACCTTAAGATTCTAAAAACGTTTGCCTCCCAAAAAGGAATGTAATTTATCAACTCATTTTAGCTCATTAAGTGTCATATTAAGAATTCTGTGTCCAAGGTCATTGGTAACAAATAAACTGGTGCCACGCACACAGAATTAGCGATTTTTGTATATTATATGTTTCAGTATTCTCATAAAAAATAAATCTTGGCCAATTAATCCTTCAAGTGCTCAATATGTATCCATGTATCATGAAACTCTTTCACACATTGTGAAAAAGCTGTAAATTATATAATTTGCTTCCTAAAAAAGGGATGCAGGTAACCATACCATAAGTTCGAAAAGCCAGCAAAAAGTAATATTTTTAGGTAAAAAGAAACGTGGCAAAAAATCTCATCGTAGGATTACAGCAAAGCAAACAAAATATTTTTTATTTAGTTATGGATCAAAAGATAGCTAATGGAAAGTAGAATCTTTTATTTTTGACGCTACTACCAGATGATATATATAAATCATATCCAGTATATGAAATCTGTATTTTTTATTATATCAGAAAGTATTTTGTTTTCATTCCGAAGTAAATTAATTTTTTAACCATTTATTTTCGATATGCTCGCGCCCCTTGAAGAGATTTATCGCGCCCCACAGTTTGGCTTACTGCATTAGAGGCGCATAAAGCCCAACGGTGCATCGGCGACGGAAATTCCGGGCTGCTTTACTACCGTTCCTTTTGCAGAGATTGCTTGGCCTTATTTTTCAGAAGATAAGGAGAGATTACACGTGGCACGTGTTGCTATTAGCTGTCTTACAGCTTGTCAAATACTTCTTTGGCCAGCCAGATCGCCTGATCTCTTTTCAATAGAGAATGTCTGGGATATGATAGGAAGGCGACTGCATCTACAAGGGAATGTTGATGAATTTGCCCAATGATTGGAACTAATTGAGCACAGAATACCGCAGGAGACCATCTGGGTGATTCATCACTCTATGCCACGTCGTGTGACAGCTTGCATCCAAGCAAGAGATTGGTAAACACCTTATTGAGCTCACTACCTTGTAACTATGTAGCTCTAAAATAAATCATTCAATTTTTCTGAAATTTTAATCATTTCATATTCCGTACTTAATCTTTCTACCCATCAATTTTTTATCTTTATCGGACAACTTTTTTTTGGTGAATCGGTTTTCTTTTTGTTTTGTTTTTTGTTATAGAGTGTATATACGTACATTTCAAGCAATGTAATTGTAGGCAATTAAGTGTAAAGTTTAAAAAAAAGTATATATATAACTAAAATAAACTCAATACTTATATTGAAAGTATAACACACACGCGCGATTCATCTTTTTTTACACGGCCTTCTCTTTATACGATTTCAAAATAACACGGTGCACGAATTTAACACTTACATTACCCAATTTTTTGTTTTAAAACTATTTGAAAAAAATTTTGGGATTCGTGTCCTTTGGATGAAGACGAATTGATTGAATTCATGTGGCAGTTTAGGATAATAAAGAAATCGATAATAATGCGGTTGGAGGTGAAGTTCAAATATTAACAGCTGGTTTAACTCGCGAGGGCTTGAAATTTGCTACAGATCTGGAACAACATTTTCTTACTCATGATCCTGACATAAGGCGTGCATTAAAATTTATACACACATTATCATAGATTCTGTGTAGCGGGATATCAAATATTATACAAGCAACTTGAGAAAACAAAAATCAGCTACTAAAAACACACTTTGTATCAACAAAAAAGAACCAACCGAGGCCGTTAATATAGAACGAAATTCTTCATTTCAATTGAAACCGATCTGACACAGCTACGAGAATAGAATTTTTGATCCAGTTCGTAATAAACGTGTACGCTTGTTATCAAGTAACGATGAATAGTAGTTAGTAGTTTCAATCTGAATTTGTGTGTTATATATGTACTTATAGACACTAAATTTTCACTTACCATAAGTTCTATTTTTTAAATTTTTTTATTTTGTAATAAAAGAAATTCTTTTGTTTTATAACTATCTAACATAGATTTTTATTACTTATTTTTTTCATTTTATTTTTTCTTAAAATTTTTCACCTTACTCGATTTTTCAAAATTGTGGAACATATTCCCAAATTTACTACATGTCGCATGTATTTTTTTACACGAATTTTTTGCACATCTATTGTGTAAAAAGAATGCGCTGAATGAATGCAGATCAATGAAGTTTCTTTGCATTTAAAGTATTAGATAATTTTAGCAGATTTTATTTTTAACATTTCTATATAAATGCAGTCTGAAAATCTATTTTAAAATGTTTCAAACATCAGTGATATTTTGATCTGAAATGTCCTTATAACATTGATTTTATTGTAATTTATTTGAAGGTATTCACATTGGTATATCTTAATTTTAAAGAATCAAAAATAAGCTCAAGCGACGCTGCGAAAAGTATTTAATTTACTCTTAGAATAAAGAAAATATATCGTTTGTATTTCAAAATAAAATTTTTCTTCCTTGTAATAAATCATTATGAATTTGAAACCGATTATAAAAAAAAACATTTAATCCTTAAAAATATTTTTTGAAACGTTAATTTGAAATAGTTTGTGCGTCTTTTAGTTTAAAGAAATTTTATGTAAATCCATTTGAAAATAAGGATTAAAGTGCAGGTATTTTATTTCATTTCATCTTATTTTGTAAGTAAAAACAATTTTTTTAGCTCTTTCATTCATTTTTGAAGATAATTAAAAGTATATTACTTTTTGTAAAAAATAGAGCCCTATTTAAAGGAGGGGAAAGAAGAAATAAGTACTTTGGGAAATGTATAATTGCAAAACATTGTTAATCTAATCTTTGAAAAATTCGAAAATTTATTTTTTTAATGAAGTAAACAAAGCAGCAAAATTAGAAATTGAAAGGAATAAACAAGTAGCTATACATCCAAATCAAAGAGAAAGTTTCTAATTACTGAAAAAGACTAATTAAGTTCGTAAATCTTCCTTGGAAATAAGGAAATGCATTCGTTAAATATGTTCACGTGGTTGAATAAAGGCGTAATTAAAAAAAATCTTTAAAGACAATAAGATTTAACTTTTAGAAAGTCGTATAAAAAATACATTTTTGTAAAATGCATAAATGTAAATAAATAAATATAAAACTTGTGTGCTTTATTAAGCCTTAAATGTTTTTAGAAGAAATTCAAGTCATTAAGTTTTCGTAATTTGGCACAAAAAAAATCCCAAATCTACTTTAATTACAAGCCACATCATGGAAATATGTGTTTTTGTTGCTTAAATATTAAAAACGTGAAAGTACTTTGAATGAATTATTTATAGCATTATTCGATAGAAAGTTAAACATTACTCTCTTATTTCAAATGAATTTAGCTCAACAATATCTGAACTTTTATGGTTTTCTTAAAATTTTAAGAAAACATTACTGAAATTATTTCTTCAGAATCTAAGCAGTTGTTTTATTTTGAATATAATGATGAAATGCACATGCAGGCACAAACAAATCATGTGTATAGAGAGAAAGAAAGATAAACACATGTGTTAAGTCTAAGTTTACGTGAAAACGTAGCATATATAATGCAACAAGATATCAGTCTATAATATAAAACAAGTTGACTTGAATTAAGCTTAACTACATATCTATATTTCGTTATAAACATTTCTCCTTGCATAATATGATACAAAAGAATCACTTTGCTAAGTAATTTGCAAAATGGAAGAAAAAAAAATGAAAGGATTACAATTTTATTTCAAAGGTTTATAAAAGTAAATGGGTCTTTATGGTGATTTCCATATTTTGAATAATATTCTTAATGAAAAAAAAATATTTTTTTATTATATTTATATATTTTCCTTTTTATTATATTTATATATTTTTTTTTTATTGTATTTATATATTTTCCTTTTTATTTTATTTATATACTTTCCTTTTTATTATATTTATATATATTTTTCTTTTAAAATTTATACATACCGAGAGTTTCTAAAATAATATCGGATTTTCAATGCTTTATAGTATTTATTACATATAACATATTAGTATGACTCATACATCGAGTGAAAGAGCAACTGAAAAAGTTTTGTTTGATGGCATGTGAGTGCATGCAAGCGAAGCTTATGCTAATTTTTTACTCCTTTCAAGCTGATTAGCGAACTGGTAGAAATATATTGACAAGTGAACAGAAATCGTTTTGTGTTCACCAGTTTGCAAAGACAGAATCTGCTATTAGTGTGCAATGATTGTTCCATATTTAGTTCAGTTGTCAACTTTCAGACGATAATAACATTCGTAGATATTATCATCAGATAGAAACAACTGGCTGTGTTTGTAAAGGAAAAAGTATGTCAACCAAGGTTTAGCGAATAGAGTGTTGCTCAAGTGAGAGACTCTTGCGTAGCCCAAAGTAATCAGTTTGGCTCACTAGTCGTGAATAAAAATGCCAGTGGCGACTGTTTGGAAAGTTTTACGCAAATGCAGTTGCTACGAGCTCTAAAACCGACAGACTATGGTTTACGCGCCAATTTGCAAACGACATATTCACGATGCTAATGAAAATGTTATGGATTATGTCGTATTCAGTGATGGATCAACGTTTCACTTCAGTGGCCATGTGGACATTCATAATGCGCGCATCTGGAGCTTTGAAAATCCTCTCGAGGTGCCACAGTTGCAACGAGACTCACCTAAATTGAATGTATTCTGTGCCATATCTCGGCGAAAAGTGTATGGGCCAACTATAACTGGTTCTGCATATCTTGAAGCTCTACAACTATGACTATTTCCTCAATTGGAAGAAAGTAAACCATATCACTTCATTTGGTATAAAGATGGTGCCACTGCCTCACTGGCATATCTCAGTACACGATTGTTTGAACATCACTGTACCCAACCAATGGATTGGCCACAAAGGGCCTCACGATAAAGTTTGCTTCGCATGGTCTCCAAATTCACCCGATCTGATGCCATGTGATTTTTATCTGTAGGGGTTCATTAAGAATTGTGCGTACGTTCCTCCGCTACCAGCTGACTTTCCAGACTTAAGACACAGGATTGAAACCACTGTTGCAAGAATTACCTCAGACACACTGATGAATGGGTAGGTTTTTGCTCAGTGTTATTAACATAAAGAGAGAAGTTTGGCTGGCCACAAAACATGTTCAACCTCACTTTTATGTATTATATATATAAGCTGTTCTAAGTCAGCAATGTGTGTGTTTATAATACTGTATCATAATTTTTTTTATATTCTTATCCCTATTACAACTTTAATTTCTCATATATCCTTCTATGACTGGTTTCTTACAATCTCAATTTTTTTCGGTTTTATTTCATTAATGTTCATCTCTCATTAGTAGAAAATTTATACTATATATATATTTATACATATTTATATATTATTTATATATACGTGTTCTTATTTTTTTTATAATTTTCTATTCTGCTGAATGAACTCAAAAAACACTTTCATTTCTAATCTATTGGTAAAAATATATAATAACAAAAAGAAATGATGCATTACTTGAAGTATAAAAAAATAAATTGGCTGAATAAAGTAATGCTTAAATGTTAATAAAATTTCATCAAAATTTAAAAATAACATGACGTGACTAAATTACATAGCTTAAGAGCATTCAGTAATCTTTATTTTCTTTTTGAAAATATTATGTAATTGCGTAAGGGATGAAATAAGTAAGAAGTGTTTGAACTTTTTCAACTTATTGAATCTATTGTTTTAATTTGAAACTAATCTACATTTCTGTACTTGCATTAAGAAATAAGAAAAAAAATAACTGATTCAAATAAAAATGTAATTCATACTTGCTTATATAGTGTCATTCGAAAAGCTGTTGAATTTTGGCTACCAAGTTGCATGCGAAATTTAAAATCATATGATGTCGTAAACAATATGATGATTTTCAAACCCTTTTTCAAAAATAATATTGAATAAATACACAAATATTTATTTTGAAATGTTTATTTTTTCAAATTCGAGATCCAAAATCGGTTTACTGAAAAGGATAATTTTCAATCTTAATTAGAAATCCAAATAAATGAAAAAAAGGTAGTGATGAATTCCACTTATTACAGAATCCCCACTAGATCAAGTTCTAACGGTTTTGAACCTTTCAACTAACCTCAGGGAAAATTCTTTTGAGGAGTTACTTGATTGATATTTGAGAACCTCTTTCTGTGAAGGAACAGTGACATATGCAAATGAATCTTGCCATTTAAAGTCAAGTGAAGTGAACTTAGAGAGGATGTCGATAGTGAAATCTGAGAAGATAGTGATAGTGATAGTGCAATCTCGAGAGAAGTTTGGGGTTACATTTTTAAATTCTACTTTGAGGAATACCTAAGTTGCTTTATTAGACTTGTAGCCTTATTATCGTTATCATAAGATATTCTGCGTTTTAAGGATCCAATACATCTGTCTAACTTTACTTTGAACCAGATCAGTTATTTTTGTTAAGTTTTAATTAAAAGTGAGGGCAATTAGATCCAATTTACTGGTTGCCACCACATTTATGTAAATCGACAAATGAATCAAAGTTGACTGATTATTTATGTAATGTGGGAATAATTTTTTTATATAAAATTAAAATATTTAGCAGTGTGCGTGATCGAGCTTTTTAAGTCCAAATAAGATGACATATACATTTTGATGACAAACAGTCATTATTTCAAACATAATCATGACATATTGATATAAAAACCTTAATTATTTGAAAATATAATCTAATTTTTTTTTACTTTTCAAAAAAAAAAAATTAAATATAATAAAAATGAACATATTTATATTTTGAAAAAAATGTTTCTTTTAATTATAATACAAGATAAACTTCCGGTGCTTATTATTATTTTTTGTGCTTAAATCCGTATTTTTTTCTTAATTAGCAGAAATAAGTGAAAAAAAAGTCCAGGATTTTCTAATAGATTAAATCACAACTTATTGTTTAGTATTTTAACTGTATTTTTTAATGGAAACTATGCACAAGGGTTTGCATTATTATTTCATTGGAAAAGTTAAGTAAAGGAAAATTTCCCAAAGTTGATGGATTTTAATACCGTTTGTCAGAATGTTCACTGTTATTATACCACAGTTCCGAAGAGAATTAAATTTGCCTTTTTACGTACATTTTCAAAATCTTGAAAATATTTTTAAAGAAAAGATAACCTCTAACATTAAAGGGAAAGTAATGATGCTTCATATTATGTATTCCATCTCAAACACAATCATAAATCGATGGAAAACCTTGTCAGCTTGCTTATATAATACTTTTTATCTTTAATTTAATTGTAAGATTTGAAGCGTTACAAAAATATATTATATAGTAATACTTTTAATCAGCTTGCATCTTACGGAACTCAAAAATTATATATTTTACCCTTACGATTATCATTTAACTCAATTTTAATTTAAGAGAGTAAGGAATGCAATATATCATTATCATAAAATTTATGAAGAGTTTTGTAAAATGCTTGTGGTTTTAAGCTTCTTAAAATAGCTGAATCTATTTAATTATATTTTTTTGTTAAAGGACCAATAATGTATTTTTGGATAATATGAACAAATGTTAATCCAACCTAATATTTGTTCAACAAATAAAACTAGAGTATAATGACTAAAATACAGAAATATACGTAGCGTCATTTTAACACAAACGCTAAAGAAATACTTTGATAAATAGAGCTTTAGGAGCAAATGAAAACATGAGAAATAGAGATAAAATTTAATAACCTGAAGTAATGACTATAAAGAAAAGAAACTTTTTTTTTTCACGAAGTAATGAAGACCATGAGGATAAGATGTGTATTTATTTTCCCTGTTACTTTCATTTTTTTTCTAAAAGAAGACCTTGTTCGAGGAAAAATGGCAAATAAAGAAAAAACAAACAAGAAAGATAAATATACTCAAGAAATGATGGTCTTAAGTTCTCATTTTGTAACTAAAAGTTCATTTCCCCATAAATCATATCTTGTTCTACAAATAGCTACTTCATAGCTTAAAATTATTACTAATGCAATCAATAAATACGAATAATGTACAGAAGTATTGAATGCACTCCTTAAAATAATTTCAACTATTTATAAATTTATAATTTTGTTACTAATTATCCTCACACTTTTCATGGGATGTCCTGTAGTATGTTGTAGCTATATTGCAATATAAGGCCTAACAAATTCAGTGAGTAAAGTTCAATTAATAAAATATTTTTTTAAAAATATTTTCTGTTATTACAGCATATTTTACTGTATTACTTAACGTATTTCAATCATGTAATTTATTCGAGGTATGAGTCAATTTACTTAATGTTTATTTTGTTAATTTTAATAATTGGATATTTTTTTTTCAAATAAAACATAGTTATGTATTTTATTCCTAACGTCCTGGTAATAAGTAAAGACGGTCAAGACGGCCCAATCATGCTTTATTAGGAAGATATCTGGTGAATTTCTTAGATGAAATGTTGAGAAAGGAGGGAAATAATGGAGAAGCTTGAACACAAGCAATACAAAGCAAGGATGTGATGAGGCATTGTCCTGTTAAAAAATAAGCCTAGATATTTGTGAAAGGAAAAACAACACAATGTACAGCAGAAATATTGACGTACCTCTGAGCGTGCTATGTGTCCTAGATCCACCTATCAATTGAAATGAAACCTTATACCTGAACTTATGGTTTGCAGGTTATATGATAAACGAAAGTTATATGAGCTGTCCTGGTTTTTTAAGACTTATCCTCACTGATCATTTGGGCTAATTTCCAAATGCGATTGATTAGCTGAAAATAATTCTGCTTTTGTCTTTGGGATACCAGGTTCACTGCCATATGCACCGTCGCAAAAAAAGGGGAAAAGTTAATTTAAATATGCAAAAACCCCCTTCTTTCGCAATACCCGTGAATTCAATTGTGCTCACTATGTCAAATATTAATTCGCTTTAAAGTCTCTGGTGTGCCTGGTTACACATCAGAACGTTGATACAATATCTGGGGGAGGGTGTACAGACTATCATTCTGTCCTCGCATTAGCATTGAGATATCTTCTGTTTTATACTTGATCAAAATACTTGATTACATTGATTTGGACTACTTGTTACTCAATCATTGGCAGCGAAAAGTTATCAATCTGTATATTCTATAATAAGGTAAACACATACTTAGTTTTGTTATATTCGAATAATTCACTTAATTTATATAATATATATATATAAAGTATATATACTTTAAAAATGACAAAAAAAACACAAATTAATTAAATCTATATATAAATTTATATTTATCTGAGCCATATCAAATAAAAGATAAGAAAAAATATTTATAAGGCTTTTATTAAAATAAAAAAACATGTGTTTATAAATATAATACAGTAAATCTATCTTAAAGATTTTGTATTTAATCAGAGAAAATTACTGAAAATATTGGAAACATTATATGAGGGCTATGTTCATAATATAGTACAATAAGGGGATGTAATGAATAGTTACAAGGAAATATTTTATTTATGTAATGATGTATTATTAAAATGTAAGGTACTTTTATCTTGTGTTGTTTTCGTAATAATCTAAGAAGTATATTTTTTCTTATTCATATAAGCAATGTAACTTTATTGCAATTAAAATAGTACATTAAAAATTTAACCATTTTTTTTTACACAGCTTTTAAAAAAATTGTTATTCTGTGTTAACAAATATGCGATAGATTTTTGTTTGTGTTGCTTCAAACTATAGATACTTATTTTTAAAATTGTAAATCCCTTATAAATACATAACAACTGTACTTAAAATAAGTCGTATATCATTATATTACTATAATATTGATTCGAAAGCTTACTTCATTGTTTACCGGAATTGATAATTTAATATGTATGAAATTAATAAAAGCTAAAATAAAGAGTAAAATATTACTTAATGTAATTCACACACCAAAATCTTGCATTCTCCCTTTTTATTTATTTTGTTTAATTAAAATACACTTCACTCGCTTAAACTGTAATTTCATTCGAGAAAGCTATAAGAAATGATTTTATATGTAAAAAAAATTAATACTCTTCATATTAATATTTTTTTGTTCTTAATGTATTACAATCTTAAAATTCTAGACCATAAAAGTACTAATACATTTCTCAAGTTGATAGCTTTTGCATACGTTGTTGACAAGGAATTGCTTGAAAGACTTAATTAGAAACAATGACATAGTTAGCAGTTATGAAATCAAGTATCATAACTTTTTCCCATATCTAGACCTCAAAAGGGATATTTCGAGAACAATAATAGTAAAAATCTTCTCCGAGTAACATCTAAATGCAAATCAGGATGTAAAAGAGGATGTACGATACTCTGGGGAAAACGCTAAAATAACGCACAGTCATTATGGGAGTCATAAAATATTTCCCCTTCGCTGCAGAACCAATGGAAAATATATGCCACAAGGTAAACACAATGTGAATCATCTTTACTGATCACAACGAATCATAAAGTGCATATATGGCAATGTACAATTAATGGTATGTTCTTGAAAAATGAATATTTCAGGAAGGAGATTTAAGTATGCATTTTTGTCGGTATAAAATTGCATATGTATCGAATATTTTTCGTTTACATGGTAATGTTTGGAAAGATGAAGTTTTGGGAAGATTACGTTTTTGAATATTCTGAAGACAATTTTAATTTTGAACATATTTTGCTGTTCTTTGCATAATGTTTTGAAGGTTAAGTTCTTGATTTAACTGTATTACATCTTCATATGTGTGCTTAGTTTTCGTTATTTTCTTTTATTTGATACATAGTCAAAGTTTTAAGTAAAGCTTTCTGTGGCTTTTATTTGCTGCATTTTACTATCATTCTGAAAAAAAAATGTGTTTGATGTCTTATGTCCCCAGAGAAATATTGTATGCAGGCATAATAAATTACATAGTTAAAAATGAATCCGCGTGTTTTGGAATATCAATTATTAAGATAATTTTTTGAGTGCTCTTTTTTACGCAATGTTTGTCAAAGATGTTGACTAAAATTATTCACTAATAGCCCACTTTCAAAATAGAACTACATTTTGTTTCTTTTTGTTGAAGACTTTAGCGAGGATTTTAATCGTGATGTTATAGAAGCATTCATATGGTCACCAAACTTGGGATATGGATTTAAAAGATTGCAGCTGAAATTCAAATCAGTTCAGTATATGTTATTTTACTTAGGTGGCTTTCATTCAGTTTACTTATCTAGTAAATATTATTTTTTTGCAATTAATAAATGTAATAAAAAATATCAATGGTTTTAAAACAATCTGCAGCAGTATTCCCCCTTTAAATATATTCCGGCAATTTATTTTACTCTTTTTACGGGAATAAGATAAAAAGTATCTTAAATACTTAAAAACAACTTTGCGAGTTATAAAATTTTTTCAACATAATTAGCTTTTAATATGTTCTTGTTTCTTTTGTTTTAAAGTTTACATAATGTTACTTTTAATGTAGTAAAGTAATTTTCTTCCCCAATTTTGTATTTTTAATTATTTTTAATTTTCTAATATTAAAAATATTACTAAGATTTTTATTTTTGTATTTCTGATTTTATTTTTTTAAAAAGAAAACCTTATATATATATATATATATATATATATATATATATATATATAATAACCATATATATATATATATATATATATATATACAGTAGGACCACTATTGAAATCCAGTGACTGAGTGGTTGGTGCATCGCGCTCCCACACCACAGGTCCGAGGTTCAAACCAAGGGCTGGAAAAGGTTGACTCTGCCTTTCGTTCCTTCAGTGGGTCTATAAAATGAGTACCAAGCTTTCTTGGGAGCTTAAAACTGGGGGTTTCGAGTCAGACTGACCACCTGACCTCAACATCTGCTCGTGCACCTCAGGACCCATGATCGCGTATACTGAGTTGGTCACAGTAGGCTTTGGCCATCATAAGCTGTCGCGCCAGTGAGTTAAGTTTAAGGACCACTATTAATAGGGACCCAATATTTTGTTTGTTAATTCGGAATTATTTGTTATATCGGGGTTCAAACAAAATATGAATTTTTTTCACTCACCTTTTGGAAATTCTATGATAAGAAACTACCCAAAAAATATCCTAAGCTAGAAATTACTCACTTCTTATTCAAGAGCGAAAAATACTATTAGTGAATTATTACGCACCAGTTAATTGGAAATTTTAAAATGCTGACTAATTGATGTTTTACAATCTCTCTGATTCCTGTCTCGAAAGACATATTTTTTGATTTTATGAATAAAATACTGTGTCATTAAATCATGCTGCATAAGGTATGTTTTCGCAGTATCCGAACATCTTAAAACATTATAAAATGTAATATTTTATTATGGGGTTTACAGGAGTTTAACTAAATATTTTTTTCATCAGAATCATTATTCATTTGCACCGACAAAACAACAATTTCACAACTTCAGTTGCACATATAGGCAATCCATCATCAAATGTAATAGAATCATTAAAATCTTAAAATACTTCTCGAATTGTGGAGTAGGAGTGGATAAGAAAGGAATTTCCTGTCCTATTGAGATATCGCAGGATAGGTTACACTCATGACACACACCTGCAGTGTAATAATGATCTGTACTTTTTACTGATGGAAAATTTTCTGCTAACAAAAAGTATTTTTCTGTTCTGGACAAAAAGTAAACTCCATTGAACTTTCAATTTCCCATTTGAAAAAAAACACCAGCTTTTAAGAACCTTAATAAGAACCTTTTTTTTCAGTTATTGAAATAATTCGTTGATTTGGGTTTTAGTATTCGTTAAAAAGGGGCTTTTGCCTTTTTTTTTCTAATATAGAAAGAGAAAAATTCGTTGAATCGAGAAGTTCATTAAATAGGATCTCGATACATCGGGTTCCAACTCTATAATTATTTGAAAACTATATTACCTGATCATTTTCTAGCCTTATTCTACTATTACAGATTTTTTTAAAAATAAAATTTCTGCCTTCAGTTTATATTTTTAAAAATAAGAAGTAAATTAGAAGAAAGAATCAAAGAAATTCATTTTCAAGCATAAAAGTATAAGAATCCTTATCTTTTATGTGGAATCTTTAAGAGCATCTCCATCCTCAAGAGCATTAATTATTGATATATGAAGAAAATTCATCACAATTATATTAAATTTCTTCTTTTTTCTTCATCACAGAACATTTCTAGCAACAATCATGCAATGCGTGATTGTGTTTCGTACTCCTAACCAACTTTCTTTGATCAATGAATGAGGAAAATAAAAAAGCCGCTGTCATCTTGTCTTGAAGAGTCCTCCAAACAGGCAGCATTCAGAGAACGCTTAATTATAGATAGCTCGAAACACTCCTATGAGTATTTGGGGATCTCCACAAACAGAATCAGATAAAGACATGATTAAACAGAGTGGTCAATGCCCAGGTTGATATCAAATAATTCGTATAAATACGAGAATATTCATAGATTCAATAGATAGTAGCTCTTCAGGGAGAATAGTAAGAGTTCTCGTTGAGGAAACTTATTTTGCTCAATTTTTATGTACACAAATTAACAACTTTAAGATTATCTTAAGATTGTTAAAAATATTCTTGTGAATGTTACATTGACTTATAATGAATAAAATTTCAGTTCAACTTACATTGTTGAAGAAATCAAACTTAAGTTTAGTCAGTTTTTTTAAAGCATCTTAACATGTTAAATTATTATTCTAGTTGAAATAGCTGGTAATTAATAATTTTTAATGTTGGTCTAATAATAAATCAGAAGCACCCTTTTTTTATAAATAGTTTAAAACATTCCTTTATATAAAATTGATACAAATATGACACTTTAAATTCACAAATATATATATATATATATATATATATATATATATATTAGTAGTTTATTTCAAAAATTTAAAATATAATAATAAATGACTATTAAAACATTTCTTTTTTTGTGTTTTAATGAATTTTTTTCCTGCATAGGAGCTTTTGCAACTTGCTCCAAATATCGTGTACATACTTTCTGAGATTTTGCACGCGATTTACTCTTCTACTATTTTTTGACATAAATGTGTATGAGTACAATCCCTTAATGACAAAGTTAGAACGGATAACTGGCAATTAATTTGTAGATCGATATTTTGTTAGACTTATACTAACTTGTTCATTATTAATGAAGTTAGTTCTGCAGGGAAAAAGAGTCCAATATATTTTATATTAGTTCAAGAGATAGTTGGAAATTTATCCATTATCAACGAATTTTTTTAAAGTTATTTGTTAGGTGTAGGACAAAATTGTACTTCAAATATGCATAAGTTGTCTCTCTCAACACACATAAATTAAAATTGTGGTTGTTTCATTTGCAGTATATCGATTAGATTAGGGTTGTTCTTATCAAAAATTATAAAATTTCGTTCCAGGTACTTTGACTCACTGTACAGCCTAAATAACCCAAGATATTCAACTGTCCTTTCCATGTAAGCACCATAACAGAAAAGGAAACGAGATAATTTATGATTAGTCGAATTTCGTGTTGTCGGTAAATACCTGTCTCAGTAGAACTGATTATTTGATAAAATAAACGTATCGTAGCAGAGGTACCGTAAGGTTAGGCAGTTCAACCTGATACACGGATTCCTTAAGAATTACGTGATTGAACTAGAAAGAGAAGTTTAAGCTCTCCTTCATATCAAAGTAAAGAACCTTTTGCACTTATCCATATACACATGTCGATGACGTTGATTGGGAAAAGAGATTTTGCCACGTTCTAGGAATGACAATGATGCCAGAAGAATGTCAGGAACATTTAAAAGTTTATGCAATCGCCAATTATTGTAAAAAGCCCTGCAGAATTCTTGCAGCATGCGTTGGGCATTCTGAATGAACCCCTGTTAAAAATCATTATTTGCCAATACGGTTTAAAACTCTGATCTTCCATTTGACATCCACAGGCATGCAGTCATTGTGCACATTAATAAAAATGTCATTGATCAAATAGACTGACATAATTGTTATGGCGTCGTGTTCTGGAATGCCTCATTCTTCTGTGTCAAAATTGAAAATTTTTGCGTACGTGTCTGGAATTGACGAGGCAATGGTTCATATCAAGGAACACCGCATACCCTGATAGAAAGGCATCGTGACTCAAGGCACAGTATCCTTAAATAGTTGATAATTGCTGGTAAGTTCCGTGATGCTACGATGTCTTAATAATATGTGTATAATGTTTTGTAGTTTTCACGGAACATCCCTTTCCATTTATCCACAAGTTAACGCCCAAGTACCTAGACACACATTAACTAAAAACTGTGAAATTTGTATATGTTCTTTTCTTGTCACACGGACAATACATTTTTCATCAGTTTTGAACATCTGAAGAGTGATAACTTGGGATATGAACTGAGAAAAATGGTTGAGAGAGAATTGTTGTTCTTCGCTCAGAGCATAAATGACACCTTCGGTGACAATAATTTCAGATGTTTTGTTGACCCTATCACCAACCTCGTTGAATTTAAGATTCATTGATTTTCCGGTGTTCATGATTATTGTTATGTTGTTTGATGCTTATGTAAAATCATTATATAGTTGTTCGATGTTACATTCTCGCACTGAACACCATCCTGTTCATCTCGTCCTCACCGTCTACGCAAGGCTTCGTGGTATTATTTTTTTGTCAGATGAGAATAGAACTAATTATAAAATGTTAGGTTAAATTCAATTAGAATAAAAAAACAATAAAAAAAAATTGTTTTTCCTGTGTCTTTTTTGCCTTCACTGGTAAAATTCATAGTGTATCTGAAACCAATAATTTTTTTATTGTGATTCTATTATACCGGAAGCAAACCTTATTTTAGGATTAAATTTCTTATGTTTAGAAGCATGGTGACTGTAATGACAGCACGTGCTCATAGAAAAGTAAAGAGAATTACTTAATTTACTGAGTCACGTAAACTCTGAAGTACATTCTTTGTCTTATGTTCACCTATACCATCTTAGATATGGCTCCACAAAGTATTGTTATTCCTCTCATAAAGAACAGAGGACAGCTGATTAATTTTTTCCAACAGTATAAGAGCACGAGAATATCAACAAAAATTAATTTTTCAAACAGAGCATTCTATGGGAAATAAACATATAAGTAGGAGTAATAAAGAAAGTACTTTATGATCACAGTCTTATATTTATATATTGGAGCAACTACTGATAACAACTTTGTTTTTATGAACTATTTTCTTTTAATTCGGAAATACTTAACGAAAAATATTTCATCGTTAAATGCAGAGAAAAACTATTTTGATAATTATATGAATCTTGAATACAATCAGTTTTAAGGCAGTGTGATACAATGGAAAGCAACAAATATTCAATCTTGCTTAACGTACATCTCACTGTTTTTTAAGCATGATTTTAAATAAAATGGTTTGATAACTTTATCAAAAATTTTAATGTAATCTTGATGTAGTACTTTAATGCATATATTAATTAAAGTTGTTTGTTTCCTTTCCTCACTATAATAGGAAGAATATCAATTTAAAGCAACTGAAGTTTTAATTAACTATACTATAACTACTAAAATTCCACTTATGATGGTGAATAATTAGAAAGAAAATAAAAACGAAAATTTGAGCAAAATTACCCTAAAGCATCTTGAAGTTTACTACAAATTCATTCATTTGATTTACAAATTAGGGTTAGTATAACTGAATGAATGTGTTTTGTAAACATTTACCTAGTATCATTTTAAGACAATATGAATTATTACTTTATAAATCACTTGGAATGTTCAAATTAAATTTAAATGCTGTGCAGATGTACGAAAGAAATAAAACACTCTTTCTTATCAATTAGAAATTTTTCTTATTTTTCAAAAAAGGAAATTACAAATTGCATTTAAATAAACATGTAAAACTCACAGTTTTTTAAGTAATATCCAGGTTGAGCTTATTAATTTGGAAATTGATGTTAATTTGAATTTACTTTTAAACATTTAAGCAAACTTCTCTTCCCCTCAAAGAAAACCGTTTTGCTTATGTTATTTGAATTAAAAAATTAAACACAAATGTGTCTTTTTACATAACAAATCTAGCTATTTAAACCTTAATTACATCCAAACAAATTAACTAATTTACTTAGCTATTTGGAAATAAAGCCAACTAATTTAAATTAACGCTAAATGAGATAATCAAATATTCCAAGTAAATTGAAAAAAAAGAAAGGTTTTTAGCTGACTAATCACCAATTTCTTTAATTTAAGAGTAAGAATGATTTCAATGCGCATGAATTAAATTAAAGAAAAGCTCTTTGCACTTAGCTTTTAAATTTATAAATGTATAATATTTCTGTTAACTTCAATTTTAATTGAGAAGGAATAATTATTAGATTAGATTAACTAAAACATTTGAAATGCTCATTTATAATTTATTTGTAAAATGAAAGTGGTATGGAGTATTATTATATGAAAATATATTTATTTTTCAAGAATTATTTTGCTTTGAACAATATTAAGTCTTTGGCATAAATAAATATTTAAAATTCGTTCTAAGAAATGCTCAGCATAGTTAAATAAAATGAAATATTCAAACTTTAATTTGATTACGCATTTAAAGTTTGATTTTTAATAGACAATATGACAAAACTTTGAAATCTGAAATATGATGCATTTATATGCATGTTAATTAGCTATGTTTTTAACTATATTGTACTTCAATGATGAACATTAATATTTATTTCACTTTTCAAACTTATTATTTCTCAATACAATATTTTTTTGTTCTGCATAGTTACGTATTCTTAAAAAAGTCTAATGCAGTTAAAAATTTTGAAATATATTTACATAATTGTACAAAAACATATAATTAAATATTGTCAAATTTCAACTTTCTGTTATTAGTATCTGTTTTAATTTTAATCAGTGAAGATCTTACAATAAAACATCCAATTCTCCATTGTGATTAGTTTGTTAAAGTATATATCCCATATAAAATTGATGTTATTCAGCTCACGCGGGAATAAAACAAAATGACATCTAGTTTCATTTGTTTTAGAACAAATACGATAAAGAATTTCACATCAATGCTAAATATTTTATCAAATTCGGATTGATTTCCTTGTTGTATTTCTTTAAATCTTTTTTTTTCCTTTCATTTGAACTAGTATGATCTTGGAGATAATTTTAGGAAAGTTTTATTTCCCTAGGCAGTAACTGGAAACAGTGGAAATCATAAACTCAATTTGTGCCAGTTTTATGTCGATGCAAATTTTACTTAAAGGATGAATGACCACTCCCTGATAACAATGCTTATTACTTAAGATTATAAGTTTGTAAATATATAATTAAGTTGCATTATAGTAAAGTAAAATAATTTATACAGCACTGAGTACAACTGAGTGATATCAAATATTTTTTTTGCTCTAATAACCTACAGAACAATCAAAATTGATGTAATTTCATTTTTTTCTTTATTTTATCAGCTAAGAAAATGCATTTATATGAAATGCAAAGAGTAAATTGCTTAAATGGCAATTACTTTATTTTATAACTTTTTATTAGTTAATAATTAAAAGTGTCCTATTAAACTTTTCAAGAAATCATGCAGGCGTTACTTTTAAAGAATGTATATATATTAATGCATTTGGGAATACAGTGGAGGATATTAAGTAAGTAGGGCAATTATGTTAATTTTTGTTGA
Organism: Trichonephila inaurata madagascariensis; assembly: GCA_019973955.1. NCBI lineage: Eukaryota > Metazoa > Arthropoda > Arachnida > Araneae > Nephilidae > Trichonephila > Trichonephila inaurata. The sequence goes on from BMAV01005136.1 coordinate 143,608, forward strand.
TGCTGTAATTCTGAAAATTTTCTCACTAAAACTGCATCTAATTTAATACTTTGCAGATATTCCGTATTTTAAAAGAAGTGATGAATCTCAATTATGCTAAATTTAAAGAGTTGTGTTATCACTCACATTTTCAGTTCAAAAATGTAATTTAGCTGCTAATGCATCAAATCTATTTAATTTTTGTAAGTAATTGATAGAAAGCTATATATCCATACGTATTAAAGCTATATATCCATATGTATTAAAGCTATATATCCATAGCTTTAATAGAAGACTCAATATATAATAGAAGTGCCACTAAAGTTGCTAAAAAAGTAGAAAATAGCCACCTTATAAGCATTACGTTTCAGATTTTTTTAAAGGATGAGATTAAATCCCAAAAAGGTTCTGTTTTTAAAAGACTAATATTTTAGTATATGCATCTTTAATTATATCAAAAGAAGAAATTTCTACTAAGACTATCAAATACAACATATCTTTTCTCATATTTTACGTATTTTAAAACATATTATTGATAAAACTGAATCTACAAAAAGCAACAACTCTCTCTTATCTTTTACATATAAAAAGATTAAAAATTGAAAGTTTATCTTGAAAATAAATAGTTGAGAATGTGTTTGATGAAATATGTATTTTATTGGAGTACTTTTAAGCTCACAAAATATGATTTGCTTGAATAAATTCTTAATTCTCATCCTTAGGAATATTTTATCAACATATAGAAAAAAAATCTATAAGTGAAGAGGGATGATTTTTATAAACAAAAAAAGTTAATTTTTACTGAACATTTACTTTTTTGCTCAAAGAGAAAAAAATCTCGACCAAAAAAAGTATTTTTTACAATAGGATTAACTTGTATTTTAAATATTCAATCTTTATCGTACCTATCCTATTGTCCAAAGAAATTGTCTTTTTTTTTCAAGCTTATTCAGAAATGATTTTTTATCTCATTTTTTGTGCGAGCAATTTCGAAAGAATAACTAGTTAATGTCTTAAATTCTTTCCCACCACTCCCACCACCATTTTAGAATTTCCGCTCGCTTTACCCCGAACTCTTATACTCCTCCCCCTCTTTCTTTCTTATTTCAAAACTAGAATCGAAAGAAGCTATTGATTTAGGTTCAGAACCATGAAGCATTTATACTCTGCACTTCTTTTACCGAAACATTTAGAGTAATTGAGATTGTAGCTTGACGATCAATTCTGTTTCCATTTAGAAGGCTTTCTCGCTGGAAATCGGTCTTTTTGCTTAAGAGAAGATTAAGACTAATCGTTACTGCCAAAATAAATGAAGACGGAGGCTTTTTCTGCGTGTCTTCTATTTGGATAATAAGATCGCATTTGAGCGCTGCGACTCTCTTGAAAAATAAAGGAACTTCTGCTTGACTTCTGTTTTTCTCTGAACGAAGATTTGAGACTCTAAAATTGAAGGCCACCATCTAAATTAATTTCACATTAGGCCAAGCTGTTACGCTATTTATAATCGCTTTAAATTATGAAAAGAGTATTTTAAGAGCTAAATTTGAAACACATGTGCTGTATTTTTTAGAAGAAATCGAATACACGAAATAAGACTTTTACAAATAAAAATATGTTTTGAAACTTCTATACAAATATAAAATAAGCAAACAATATAGAAATCCATAGCTCACTGCATATTTATATAAGAAAAATTTCTATTGATTTCTTTTAAAGAGCAAAAGATTGTTTGGAAAAATGATTAATCTTTAAATGAAAACAAAATCTTTCTTCAGACATTTCAATAAAATCATTTTCAGAACAAAAATATTTAATTAAATAAACATTTGTTGCTTCATAGAAGTAAATAATTGGTACCATGATAGTAAATTTAATTAAAATCAGTTTTGTGCGGTGCGCTTTATTTTTTCCCCCTATCAAGTGATATGTAATTTTATGTATTGAAACCTAAGATTACTTTTTAAAAGAAAAAGGTAAGTCAGAACAGAGTTAATTAAAAGATGTAATTAATTGTTCCAAAATGTTTTATTTTTATTTTCGAGGCTTGGAAAAATAAGAACGACATGATTAATATTTACAAAACTGTTTTTACTTTGGAATACATTTTCCAATCTAAATGAATATACGTCTTAAGAAAATAATCTAACAAGAAACATGAAACCTATATGTTTAAAGGTCTTATGCCAGAGAAAGAGATTTCAAAGAAATTAATTACTTAATTGTCAGAGTTAATATTTATGTAATTTTTAATAGCAGAATAATGAATTTCGAATAAAAGCTTTAAAATAAAATTGAAAATAAAATGCTAACTCTTATATTCCTAATATAACTTTTTTCTAGATTTTCGAAAGGAGATTTGAGTAAATTAATATCTTAAAATGTTTTCAAATGCAAGTGTAAAAACGATATATTTCTGATTTTCAAGCAAATATTTTTAATTTCTGCTGTGTGACAGTGAGAATTTAATTTTATAGCAAATATTAAGTACAGTCATTTTAAGCATTTAAATTTAAGATTAATTTTAAAACTACACACATTGTTTAAAGTTTAACATTTAAAAGAAATATAGATTTTAGATAACTGTTGCTTAATGCGCATAAATTAAATGAAAGAGAAGTTTAACATTGTGCAAATGTGATGAAAGAATAATGTTAATAATTTTTAAATGTTCTTCAAAAGTATAAAAGTATTGGATTTATCTAACTACATCCAGATACATGTTTTCAAAATAGTTTTTTTTTTTTTACAAATTATCAGAATTTCGCAGATATATAATGTTACTTTTTGATGAGTTTGAGTTAGACGTTTAAAAGTATACCTATTGAGAGAGAGAAGTGATTGATTGTGATTGATTATTCTGATTTTTGGCGCAGAGAGAGAGAGAGTTGATTGATTGATTGATTCTTGATTTTTTTTGGCGCAAGAGCCAAGTTTGGCTATACTACGCCATACGTTCGATAGTATATTAAAATATACTAACGAATGTGTGGTGCAGTATTGAAAGAGAGAGAGCCAGAGAAAAAATTTATACTTATTGCAATTTTGTAGATAATAGAACATATTTTTCGCTTTCCTTCTCTTTTAAATTTTTTAAATTTTTTATATAGAAATGACGATTTGAAAAAGTAGGGATAAAATGACCTACAGGTAGGGAAAAATTATCATTTCATAAAACTAAAAAAGATACATCTAAAGTTAACAAAATATATTTTTTCAAATACTGTCGTTGTAAATCTAATACAAATTAGAGCCTACCCTTTTGGGAATTGTTCACACAATGAAACATTGGAATCTAAATTCACGTCAAATAATTATTTTGTACTCGAGAGTTTGTTACTTTAAGCTAATTACATTTTCAAATAACATATTACTTTTAAAAATTAACTTATATAAATTTTTGCAGTTTAGCATATTAAAGTTTTAACGACAAATGTACGAATCAAGTTTTGTAATTTATTCCATCTAATATTTGAACTCAGTAATTCCGCTTTATTTTGCTTCTATACTGATAAATCAGAAATGAAGACTTAATTACTTTTATTCTATCTCGGGCGATTTTCCAATTTTTGAAATAAATTATGTCCTCAAGCAATTCGTTTTAGATTTATCATAAACGTCCATTAGAAGCTCAAATGCATTTTTATTAAACTAAATTAAGTTGTATTTATCCAACACTTATTTTAAGGTCTTGCCAATTATCTACAGTAATTACTGTTAATTAAATTATTTAAATTATTGACATTATGGGAATACTGAATCTTCTGTAATCAATATGTTTCATGATTTTTCCATATTTAAACTAACAGTTACAAAGAAACCCATTTCCTTGGTTTAAGTCTTAAAATTCAAAAAGAAACAAAATTTAGAAAGAATTATTAAATCTTGATTCAAATAGGCGTAAATAATTTTAAAAATACTGCTGAAAGGTTATTTTATTACAACTAAGCATCATAAACGTTATTTCAATGCATCAATATTTTAATGTTAATTAATTACTCCGTTCATTTGTTCATAAAGAAGGCTTTTCTTTGTACATATGTGACGTATGTATTTCCTAAAAATCAAAATTGCATCACAGATTTTTCCAGGTTCTTTTTAAAATTGATAGGTTAAGGTGTTTTTTTAAAATAAAATTCAACTGGGGGTAAATTCTTTATATCTAAAAAAATACGCTCTATGCCTAATGCTTAATTAAATAAAATCCTATATTTATTTGTAAGAAAAAAAAACTTGAACCCTTAAATTTATATATTCGCCATCAATACCCCCAGTGATAACAAAAATACTAAAATAAACAACAATAATAATAATAAAAACCCACACAAAACTTTTATAGCTCTACAAAAGAAGTTAATATCAAAATTACATTATAGAATGCGACATTCGCTTTAACATTGATAGTTGAACTTTCTTAATAAGTATAATTTAACTAAATAAAATTATTTACAGTTAAGAAAATTCTGTGCCTGATGGTTCATTAAGCAAAATTATACCTCTATATGTAAGCAAAAAATTAAAATTATAAATTTGACACATATGCCGTTTTTTTACTCTATAATAATAACAATAACAAAAAAAAGCAATAACAATAAACACACATGTAAAAACATTATAGTAGCGCAGAATAAAGAAATGAAAGCAAGATGAGAATTGTTGCTTTCTAAAACGTTTTCAATATACAAATGTCATACTTTTTCAATGTAGCATAAATACCCTTCTTTATTTTAAAACGCATAAAAGCAACGTCCTACTTTTCGTTAAATTCTTTCTTCAAGAACAATGAAAAATAGATTTGATATTGTCTATTTTAATATAAAGATAGACTGTATCCATCATATTTTAAATCATATCTTGGAAGAAAATCATTATTTATTGCAATTTGTTTTCCCTAAATAGATCTTGCTTTTTTTTCCTTTTATTTTTTCCAAAGTATTCCAAGGCAGGAGGAAGAGACCTGCTGTAAGGTAAACATTATACATCACATGCATTTGGAAGTGGCTATTTAAAGTGTCTTTTTTATGGCTCTTTAAAAGCCACTTCGTTAGCGTAACTTAATAAAAAGGCATACGTCGTCGAATTAGGTTTGCATTATCTAACTTTTTCCCTCACCATCCACTGAAACGTTTTGGTCAGAATATGGAATCGATTGTTCAAGAGCTGGAACAGGAATCAGTCGTGCGTGTGGACATGGGATATTTATTAGGCACGCGTAACGATGCAGAAACTTCTCAGGCGTACAGAGGTGTTATTTATTTATTAATTTACTTTCGTTACTTTACATTAACAAAGTAGGCAGCAGTGCATTAGAAAATACTGATTCCATTAAACACGTTTCTTTTGTTTGATTCAGGGTAAAAATGTTAATTCAAAGAAGGAAAAAAAATAGAATTTTTCTACAGTCATTACAATTACATCAATGAGGGAAACTTTAAAGATTGGTAAAAGCAAAGAAAATACAATGGTTGTAAGATAAATATAATTAGTTTCCAGTAACATGAAACGTAAAGTAAGAATTGTAATTTTTTGTTTTAAATATTTGTTTCAAATCTTGCACAATCGATTATTTCTAGAACATTAAAAATTAAGTTTGATCTTGTTATTTTTGTTTTATTGCATAAGAATTATGCCTATTTTCTTTTGAGATTGGTATAAAATTGATTTGAAGCTTTTGGTTTTAAAAATTTTGTTTGAGACTTTTAAATTTGAGGAACTTGATTTATTAGAAGATATTTGATTTTATTTTTAGAAATCAATCTGTTTCTCTTGTTTAACCTCTTAACTGCGTCTGCTGTACATATACGCTTGTTCAACCGGTGTGGTAAATGCAGTGGACGTATATATACGTCTCTCTGCAATGCGATCATTTTCTTTGATCTATCAGTGAATATTTTCGGAGAACTGTGGAATACAAAAAACTGACCTTGATAGCGTCTGAAAAGTATTTCAGAGAAACATTTGTTTAATTGTACCTCTTTTTTTCTCCTCTATACACGGTATACGCGCACCTATACGAAAAAAGGGTGACAATGGGGAGCGAATCATGGAACTTTGAATCGGCAGTTTACAGGATAAAAATATTTACAAAATCTTACATGCATATTTATTTTTATTTGTAATAAGACACATTTTGAAGTAAATGCACATGGTATAGACTATCACCATGCATTTTCTTGTTTTTTTAATATTTGTGTATGCTTAAAACAATTAGCATTATTTTAAATTACTTTTCTCGATTGATTTATTAATGAGATACAATAGTGTTAAATATTATACAATTTAAGCTTCACTGTATGAATTTATCCATTGTTCTTTTTTTAAAGAAATATACGTATTTGAATTTTATAACAGTTTGTTTCTTCTACAAAAAATTATAACGTCCTCCTGCTGGTGTGGATGTTAGGAAAGGAGATGCCAACTCAGGTGTCGCCTTCGTCACTTGACCATGGTTCAAATAACAAAGTCCATCGCCGAAAGCCCTCGAGTTGTTGAATAGTGCGATGTTAATATTCCCTCACTCTACAAAAATTAGTTGTCTACAGTTGCATTAAATGGAAATAATATGTAAAGTACTTATTTCGATTTATAAAATTAACAGGTAATCTATGATATAAAAATATTCGATATTTGTTTTATGCAGAGCTTGATAAAAATCGCATTCATGTCTATAAACACATACGTTCCGTCAAATTCGGAAATAATTTAATTTTTCGTATGAAGTAAATAGGATTTTTTTCAGTTCATTCGAAGTTTAGTAAGCATTACGAGAAATATTTTAAAATAAGGTTATATATAATGCACACATATTTCTCTTTTCCAATTTAATTATGACAAATTCGTTGCTTAGGAATTACTTTTTATTTTGACTAACAGTTTTTTACTTAGAATATTCAAAAGAAATTAGATTTGTTTCAAACATAAATAAGAATGAAAAATAAATGTTTTACTAGTTTTTGAATAATACTTAAATTTTTATTTTTTTTTCTGCACCATTTTTTATAACATTTAGAATACTTTTTATTTCTTAAATAAGTTAAAAAAAACTGCTACATGTGCATAGGATTGATGTACTTATTTTATGTTAAACATTTTTAAATGATTACATACATTAATTTACGTTTACTTAAGCAAATAAGTTTTTTTTTTTTTTTTTAAAATTTTATTTTATTTTATTTTTTTTTATAAAATTTTTGATTAATTTATAGATTTTAATTCGGTGAGGAGAAATGAAAATATGGTTTTACATTTTTTATTATTGTTTGATGAGCTGGAAAATGTATTGTAGCATCTAAATTACACAATATTCTTTTCTTTCTTCTTATTTTTTTTGCAGGCATTCTCTATCTATATCTATTAAGAAGAATCAAAATGCCTCGTATAAGCAGAGATGCATCTTGAAGTGATGTATCCAATAGTTAAAATAATATTAAACTCGAACACTAATCCTAATATTAATACTAAAGTCAGTTGAGTGGCATAGTTGGTTAGGCACTAGCCTTCTACACCCAAGTTTGGGGGTTCGACTCCTACCCAAGTTGGTGGATTTTCATGAGGTAAAAAAAAAATAGACAACCGTTGTATAATTATGCGGCATGTTATAGATCCTTAGAATGACTGTTTGGCTTGGGTGCCTTCAGCAAAAGGAAATTCTAAGTATAATTTCACATCGTCAGAGCTCACGGTGCTTCCTTCTGAGCAGGATATTGTGAATCAAAATTGCACTATGACAACTACCTATACGGTGCCACACTAAAAAATGATACTAATTCCCTGTTAATGTGCTAGGTCTGAAATGGTAATTACCAATTCACAACGTCATTTGAAAAAAAATATTAATAGTAAATATTTTTAAGTGACTAAATCTTCTAATTTCATGTTAAAAACTAAATTATTTTTGAATATATGGATCATTAATATATTTCCAAAACCTTTTCTTGTTACTTGTACATATTTATTACCATATAATTATAGGAACTAAATACAAATCCTCTATAATCGTATTTTTTCTCTCTCATATTTATTTTTATGCTCAAATTGCATAACAATCTGATACCATTGTACCAAACGATGCATGTCAAATACATCAGTGCGTTACGTAATTAGCGTTTCTAATTTACGGATAATAAATAAAAAATATGGATTTAAAATAATATGGATTAATTTGTTGTAATAAGTATATATTTTGTTTTCATAAAAACATGCAAATAGGCTATTTGAAATATTATCTCAATGACATTGAACGTAATATATGTAGAATTTTGTATTCACTGACAGAAATTAAATCCTAAGAAGTTTTCATACTTATTTTACTAACAAAAAAAAAAATTTTTTATCATTCTAACTTTTCCACTTTAACAATTTGCAATAACCTCATCTTTATGTTCACTTTTAAAGGTGAGGGGAAAATGAATTTTTCGGGTTTTTTTTATTACACCCAAATATATCCCATTTTTAAGAAAATTTTTTTTATTAAATTTTGACTTAATGAACTATTGTTTTTTTTTTTAAATTATTATTTGTTTCTGTAGGAAAGAGTATAGTTCTCTTTACTTTCAACACATAAATATATTTTAGTTAATTCACATTATTTTTAATTGGATGTTTTCAAAATCTAAACAAAAATTGTTTTTCTATTATAAACAAGAAAATAATAATAAAAAAAACAGTATTTCTAATTATAACGTTGGATTAGAAGTATTTAATTTTTCACTTTGCTTTACTTTTTTTCCTTTCAAATTATATGAATGCAATGAATGAAAAACAAGAAACAGAGAGAGATTTGTGTAGAATACATTACCGTAGATGTTTTATCTTTTTGAAATAAATAATTAAAATATTTATCAAAATTTATATTTCTACAAAAAAAAAAAGATTTTGTTTTGTCAACAGTTTAAAAAAAATTGTACATTGTATATAAATGTTACTCATATTTATATTTGTAAAAACATATATATTTTTTAAAAAAATGTACATTTTACCTTCAAAGGTTCTACCTTTTTGTTTTTCCTATTGCGCAAAATAAAATAAAAAAATGTAACGACTGGCATTCTCTTTTTTTCCTGGATTTCCTTCCAAAGTAATGTTTTCAATAACAGTACTTCAGCATCACCCTCTTTTTTACAACGCTATTAGTGGTGTTAGATGCTACTATTAAATTCTGTGACGAGCTTTTTGTGGAAGTAACAGCACCACCAACAAAAACAGTCTCTTGTGTGCCCACAACTTTATTCTGATTCTCCCATTTTTGTGGTTCAGGCCCACCCATTTACCACACTACCTCATTCACATTTCAGTACTGAAGAGAGAAAAAAAAATTCAATTAGCTAGAAGACCATTTATTCTTGTACACTCCCTATTTCCGATAATGGAGCTGACACAAAATGTTCGAAAAATTAGATCATAATTCCTAAAGTATCATTTGGGTTTGTATTGATCCTTCCTTAAATCAGCAAGAACTCTCAGGAGATGTATATGCATTGGGGGAATGCTTCCCCCTTTTTTTTTCGTTTGTTTCCTGAGTTGAAATTGAGCAGTTAAGCGAAATTCTCTCTCAACTAGTGAAGCATCCAATTAGTTCTTACTTCCTTTAATGACCATACTTATGTCATCTTTTGTTTCAGAGAGTACCGTTAAATGCAGTGGTATCTGGAACCAATCATGTAGAATTGGGTATAGGAATAACAAAGAAAGGGCAAACCGCATATCAAGTGCTGCATCGCTTTTAATAGATGTGATTACGGAGAGGAATATTGCTGTGGTAAAATTAATTTCTGGTGAATTTTTATTTAAATGGAACTTTGAGAAAAATAGCATGGTTTTATTTCAAGTATCAAGGAAATAATAGCTATTTTATTTAGTATTCAATGAAGTTGAACAAACACCTAACGTATCTTAACACTCTTAGAGTGTATCAAGTACAAAATTAATGTTAAGTTTCAATTTTAAAGTAATGTGTTCCCTTTTTTGTAAAGCATATACATCTCTTGCAATATCATGTAAAATTATGAGTTAGATTTTAAGTTTAAAATAGCAGGAAAATATATTAGTAAAAAGACAAATAATGTTGCTATATTAAAGAGTTTTATTATTTATTAACTATATCGTTATCTATACTGAATTTTTTTTTCGTGATAGCTATAAATATCATAAACCTTCATTTGCTTATCTTTTTTTATAAATAATTTTAAGGAAAAGTTCAAAAGTAAAGAATTAAAAAAATACTTACTGTGTGATTTAACTAAATTTAAAATTTACATTCTAATATATGTAAATAATTTAAGATGCTTTTGCAAAATGTTCTGATTTGATGATTTTTCTGAAATCATCCATTCTTATAATTTACTACTTTTTACATTCTTAAATAAAGAATATAAATAAAATGCTCATTTTACGAAAATAAAACTTATTTTCTTTTATTTAAATGACTTTCCTAATTTTGAAAATGGAAGTGTAATTAATTGCATTGCACAACGGCACATTATTAAAAAATAAATCTTAATCAAAAGACTAAAATAAGTACCAGTTGTGGGCCACAATAAATTGTTGCAAAATTGGATGATCCGAGTTGCACGGACGGAATTTGTAACATCTTTTAGCAGATCTGTACTTTAATACTGACCTCACTTCTCCTTTCTCATAATTCAAGGCTCTAGTTAATCAGGTCCTTGGAAAGGGTCCACATGCGAAAGAAACGGATATGCATACTGAGAACTTTTACAGATATCCATCGTTATAAATTAGCTTAAGGCAGACAAAACTCAATTATTCATGAATTTAACCTCAGTTAACTTGTACAAACAATAAACCATGCTACTTAGAGCGAAGAAACATTGCAGGAAAAACTGCTAAAAGAAAATAAGTGAAATTTCTAGACGCTTTTAACCATTTATCAAACCTTAATTCTTCAAAATGAATTGTTTTATGGAACGTTAGGAACTAACGAAAACAATCTGTCTAGTCTCAGATATTCTAATGCTCGTGAAACGATGAATTATTCATTCAAGCTTTGCTGAAGTGATTCTTGCTTGAATATATACCCTAAATGTTTGATCCAGAAAAGATTATGTTTTTGAATTTGCATATCTGAAAAGAGCAAAAAACTGATCAACGTACTAAGTGCTTGATACGAAAACTGTAAATGTGGTAAAGACTTTTTCTAAGTGTTACAAAATCAAAAGTGCTATTTTACTCTGTGGTTTCGGATTCTCTAGGTATCACATATAATTCAAGTTTATGAAATCGTATTGCTTCATGTAATTTATAAGGTTTATTTTAAAGATAAATTAAATGTTTATGTGTGTGTGCATGCATATATATATTTTTTTTGTGCATTATTATTAGTAAGCTTCCTTTACAAAACAATGTAAGATATAAATACAGTTTCATTAAAAATGAATATGAAATTTGTGCTAAACGCTGTATAAATAAATTTTGTAGCTTTTAAATTAGCTTTTTAAATATATATAATTTTAAGTACTATGGTATGTGTATTTAATATATTTTTATCATTGATATACTCAGTTAGTTATTTTGCTTTTTTTCTCTTACCGATATGAAAGAAACGATGAACAATGAAAAAAAATAAGCACATTTACAATGATTGATGTAACTGTGTTTGTCATTGATTTAATTCCTCCATAATAGCTTTCCATTAAAACTAATATTTTTAATTGAGTGCATTAATTATTGAAAGATTACTGGGATCTTTTTTATCATTAAATAACATTATATTAAGAGAAGAAAATATACATTACTTATTATAACTTTAAATATTATTTACATGTGCTCTATAAATTTTTTAAACGAACTGATAAGCAAAATCTAGTAGAAAGGTAAAAGACTTGTATAATTAGATGATTTGACATCGAAAAGGATGGCATAAAATGGACACACTGTGTCATAGAACCTCTCAAATAACATATATGTCTGCATATGTTCATTGAGAACAAATCGAATTTTGATAGTTTGCTATTACTATATATATACCGTATTTACCCCAATCTAAGTCTCACTTTTTTTTCCAATGTTAATGTTTCTGTAAATCGAGTGAGGCTTAGAATCGAAGGGAGAATAAATGTTTGAAATGGGAAGTTAGGAGCCGTTTATGAAATGCATGTGGTCAATAGTTTATAATATCTGCAAAACAAATGTTTCACTTCTTATTAGTTCACACTTCAAATTTATTTTAGTTTTGTATAATTGAATATCGATAAGCCGTTTTACACTATTTTTAAATTCTAAAAACAGTGTTATAATTAGGGTCCAGCTTTTAGAATCTGCTTATCGCTAGATTCGAGTAAATATGGCCGCCACACACACACACACACACACACACACACACACAATAATAATGTTACACAATAATAATAATAGAAATATCAATATTATATAGTATATATATATATATATATATATATATGTATAAAATTAATATATATACTTTACAAATTTCAAATAATTTAAACTCTACCAAATATATGAAATACAATTACAAATTATGTTTCAGAAAACAAAATTCTTTATCTAGTCAAATAATTGAGGTATCAGAAAGAATAAACTCATAAAACTCTACAACAATGGTTACATTTGAATTTTGTATTTTAAAAATAGAACTACCTAGCCATATATATATATATATATGAAGGCCAAGTTATGCCGCTTCTAGGGTAGTTAAGAATAATAGTAAAATGTCTTTTCAGTCCTCTAATTCATTAAAATCATTACGCTGCATAAATGTTACCATATTCTAAATGTAAAAAGTCCCCAATAATTCTGTAAAGACTTCCTACATCTATTGTCCTGATTTCAAAGACATAATAAAGAGTATTTCCTAAAATGTAGCCAAGTTCAAAGAAGTGATTGTGTCTTAGATTTTAAAAGTCATATTTGTTTTCCGGTTTGTTCACTCCAATAATAATTCTAAATGGAAAAATCTGATGTGTCTTAGGGAATACTTCACTTGGTTTCCGAATGATATTGTAATTTACCTTAAAAAATTAGGTGGAAAACTATGTACCAGCTTAGTATATAACCTGTGTATGGCCATTGTACATGATTATGTACTGATCACATATCTATTAAATTGGTATATTTGACTCACCATCACTCATGTGACTTGAAGTCAGCCTAACAACGCTGAAGCTTCTCAAATTTCGACATTTACAACCACTCTTTAAACTCATACTTTCACGCCCCCCTCCATATTGAATAAATATGTTTGAATTTGTTCATTTACAAGAATATACTTTAATTTAAAAGCCGCACATTAATACTACTTAATAATAGCACTGTGCAAAATTACCAAGATAAGACAAATTGAACACACAAGCCCAGCGAGAGCCAGTAACAATTATTAAAATTCTTTTAATTTAATATTGATAAATTAACTATCAAAGTTCCTGTAAGTAATTAATACATTTTATAAGTATATTATACTAGTGTAAAATGGCTGAATTTTATTATATCAGAAGAAATTTGCTCGAATTTTGTGTTGAAAGCCCTTTACAGGAAGATCATACACTTGTAAAGAACCCCAAATTTGCGAAACGCTGGCTTAACATCTGGATGTGTGCCCTGCACTAAAAAGTTTTAATTGTATTGTAGAAAATATTGAAGGTTCACGCCGCTGTAGTGTATATCGTTGTTAAAAGAAGAGAACACTTTAAGAATAAACTTCCTAAATTTTTGGCAGTTTACGGCGAAATTTGTCAGTGTCGATATCACTTTAAGTATCAACCCAATGCGAACAAAACCCTGAATGACTTAAAATGCAAATTTACGCACACAAAGGGTATGTTGTAGAATCTTACTTAAATCTACGGTTCTTCTAAACTACAAAACAGACGAGCCAAAATAATTTCGCAAAAGTGGAATATGCAAACCAGAGAGTAATTACAATTGTTTTATTCAAATATTAAATAAAACAATTATACTACGAATTTTTTAAAAAAAAAAAAGAAGATGATGATAAATGATTTAAAATTAAATTTGGCAACCGCAATCTCACATACTACTTAATATACTTGAACTTTTACCAGGTTAGAATCTCGGTTAACAGCCTATGAATTAATTGTTCTATGTAAATCTTTGCATAAAATAGATTTGTCCATCAAAAAGTATAAAGGTGATTTGTGTGATAAACATCAACAATTAATGTTACATTGTATTTAGATTTTCCCCATACATTTAAGCGTCAGCATTTGCTTTCAACCAGCATTTAATTGCAGCCGACATAATTGAATGCGATTATCTATCGATTCGTGATTAAAACAATTACTCCTTCGCTGACTAAAAAGATTTTAATTTAAACTGGTTCTTATTTGCTTTATTAAGACTAACTAAACCTTAAAATGGCATAAGGTATATATTATACTGTAGATTTCAAAATATAATACATGAGGCGCCGCGTTTGCGCGAATGTATATATTTTGTTCATACAATAATGCTGACCTAATCTAAAATAAGTAGAACACCTATTTAACGAGTCTTTATTTAACAATTTTCACGATTTAACGAATATCACTTTTCCTGACATGAAATTTACAACAATGTCACGAACGAATAAATCACGTTAAAGTTGTTCAATTTCTTGCTATTGCAATTAACCGATTCTTTTTCCAAAATGATGACATTTTTTTTGGTAATGAAACAGAAGTTTAATTCTTTCTGAGTGTACTTTAAACCCACAGAAGATTCAGGTCTAATTATTAGTCAATATTTTAAAATATGCTTAAATCTTAAATGTAATGGCATTAATTACTAGCATTGAAGTTGTTGAATACAGCGTGTATTTTTTGAACTGCTGACATCTTGCAGCTGCCATAATAAATTCGTGTCATGGTATAAAAAAACGTTTGACACCTGACATATGAATAATTCCCTTTGAAATAAAAATGTAAAATTATTCTATCCAAATAAATTTGCTTAATTCCGACTAATCCACAAAACAATGACCTACTTGAATCATTATAAAATATTAAACCACCGCATATACTTTCTAATGACATGTAATTCCATTACACATGTTTCATTACAGGCGCATGTAGCACCACTAGCACCGCAAGTAAACAAGGAATTATATTGTCAATTGAAATACTAGAATAGCAACTTGAGCAGCCTGCTCATCTGGAGCAGCCCAGGTCTTACTTAAAGTTTATGGCCCAACGGGAAGCCACGCTTCCCGCCACCCTGATGGGGTTTCAACACTTCGCCAGCCCAACCACGTTATTTTATCCCAGCCTGTTGTCCCTGTTCACGATTGCTAATGGCGCTTCTGGATGATTGTACAAATATGTGCCACAAACCCACCAAAAGATAATACCCACCGTACTGACGCATCGGTTTACACATCTAAAGCCTTTTTATCTTTAATTTCTGCACAGTGTTGGTTTCCAGAGTCAAATATAATACCACCTGTACTGCTATTCGCACTTCCTGCTAATTTCATTAATTTTTTCCTTCTTTTTTAGTATTATATTTCTAACGAGCCAACCCATAATGGTATTTTGTTCTTTTGTTATTGCCAACCTGGCGACCCGCCGCGCAGTTTTGGCTGCAGGTATGCATTTATAATGGCGCGATAGTTATGCTCATAACCCTTGAAGTAACAATCACGGTTTAAATTGATGCGTGTTTCGCGTCTCAATGCTTGCGAATCAATTTTCAGTCATAATTTTCACTGCCCCCTTCCCCTCCGTGCATAATATATATGTGTCGTAATAATAATGTACTACGACGTAAGGCTCTAATTAAAACCAACAACAATACATCATATTAAAACCCTGTATACATGTCATGAAAGTCACTAGGTAAAGTCTGCCTTGTTCTAACTTAGTATTGATAAATTAATTAGCAAATACGTTGTGCACAGTAATTTATACATTTATGATATATTATATCAATATAAATATGTTGTAAATTCATTTCCAGCTTAGTTTTCAGTAAATTTTGACAATGGCTTAAAATAACTTCTTTTTTACTTTGACGCACAGCCCTTAGTGGATATTTAGGATACCAGAAATATCATGAATTTCTGTTAACTGCCTGAAAACCCGAACTGTGATGGTACGACCCCGCCTGCACTGTGCGACTTCAGGATGAAGATTTCGCATCGGCCTTTGGTGCAGGTGTTCCTCTCATAGAGGAAGGAAAACCTGACGACCAAAATTAGCCGCCGCGATTGGTATCCAGCCTGTGAAAGCCGCACTTCTAAAATTTATACTCAGCTCCAGGGGAGGACTGAGGCCCATACAGTGGAACAATTCAAATGATTAGTACTACCACATCACCATTCTATAAAATATATTGTCAAAAATCTCTTATACCACAGCCTAAACCACAGATAAATTTATTCAAACGTCACATAAAAATTAGAAAGTTTACGTGCCACGTAAAAATTTTTAGTATTATTTTAATATAAGTAATTGTTGATTATTTTAAAGCACTCCACATGAGAAAGTTCTTCAGTGCTCACCTGATATACACGAAGCGACATTACTTAGCCTGCCTGCGCTTATGATAGAGTCTGATGCTACCATGGGCTTTATTCTGTGGAATCAACATTCTGTCTGGCACACAGACTGACTGAAAAGATTAAGTATCTTTCCTTGATTGGTTTTAATTTTTAAAATTATTTATTATTGATTTTACCTTGTTGCCAGAAGTGAACTCATCATTTTATGTAGTCAGTTGACTAAGTTTCGTTGTACGATTCCTCATCATACTTTATTGCTTAAACCATTTTTTTTAAACCTCTTCAACAAAGTAAACGAAAACATGTGCTCTAGAACACCACGCAAATAGCCCAATCAAAGCGAAATTAACCAATGTAAAGTTTGAAGATTTACGTTCTCCTCATTCTTTTCACGCAAAACCAAACAGTGTGTGCATGCTGTCAGGCTTATGCGGCCAAAATATCTTTAGGTAGTCCAAGGTTTTTCTTAGTCTGGCTGCCTATTTAAAACTGAAGATCCGGTAGAATACTTGCACGGTCAAGCACCTCTATAAGGGAATTGGGTGTCAAATCTAAATTGCGGCACTAAATTCTACCTATATGGTGCCGCACCTCGAAAAGCGATACTAATGCCCACGAAAATGTGCCGTCTGGGTGGGCACAAACATCGGTCCGCAGCTCTTTAAAAAAGCCCAACCTGCTGATTTATGAGACATGTATTTTTCTGTTAGAATAAAAGATTCATCTCAAAACGTTGAAAGATTAAAAGCACTTGTTAATCAAATATTTTAAAAACCTGGTTTTACCATTCTCAGCGATTAGTGATCACATATTTACTCTCAACCACTAAATTGTTTTTAATATTTTGCCATGTATGGTGGCACCAATTTTCTCCGGAAATAGTAAAATTCTATTTAAGTAATTCTGGGATGAGCGAGTTTTATTTTTTTGGAAAATATGTGCCATGTAATGCTTATTTTTATAAGTTCGTTTATCTAAAATTTATAAAATTTAGTCCATAATTCTAAACATATGCTCTCTTCTTGAAACAACTAAAAGGTATATTTAAAACCAGTAAAGCTTTTAGTACAGTGAGTTTGAGTACACACTGATCATACTTAAAATATTCCAAATGTAACTTAAAAATATGTGAAAGAAGTAAAGAAAAATATGGGAGGAGCATTTATATGAGTTAATAATTTCGTTTAAAAAAAATAATTTAGAAAGTGTTTCTTAAAATACATATTTTTGGTGGGTTTATAACTATAATAACTAAATACCATAATATCCTATTTAGCGGAATACAAACAAATAGTAATGAAAAATAAGTTCGATACATATATATGTATATATAACATACATACATACATATATACACACATACATACAAGCATACACACATGCGTACATACATACATATATATATATATATATATATATATATATATACATACATACATACATACATATATATATATATATATATATAAACTAAAAGTAAAAAAAAAAAAAATATGAGTAACTTTTATGCGAATGTGTTTTTATGAAGTACAGATTCACTTTTAAAGATGTTTTCTGCTAAACTTATAACAACAAAATAAATTAATTAAGTATTAAATTTTGAACGTTTATCTACGCAAGGTATTTTTAAAAAGTGCCGTACAGATAATATGATAAATTTTTCTCATTAGTGGAAGTATTAAGTAAACAATAGACGGAGAGAAACTTTCGTCCATACTCCCCAAATTATTTTATGAGACGTTGAGAGCAATAAAGATAAATGTCTCGTATAAAACCTACAAGCCGGATCCCTAAATGAAGGTTGACAAGAAATGTTTCCAACAACATTAAATAATTTTATTTATTATCATTTCCTAGTGTTTAAGCAATACCAAAGCATCTAATGGCACAGGAGCAGTTTTTCAAGCAATTTGGTCTCAACTTTTATTTGTTTTTTTTTCTATTGAGCTGCTGTTCCTTGTTTTCACTTATTTCCTTACAAAGATTTGCCTTCGTCCAGCTGCAGTATTTCCTATCAGAATAATACTTTTATTAATGGAGGTTTAGGTTACACATAAAACAAAGCCTTTGAGAATAAAAAGTTCAAAGCCCATTATATTGTACTTTTAAAGAAAATAATAAATCAGTAGAACGGTACTCATCGTTTTCGTAAAAAAGTACGATGAAACTTTATAAAACTGGATTAGTTGGAATAGTTTGTTATCGCTTGTTCAGGTGCATAGTAAAAGCATAATTGCGTGCGTTTTATTTATTATTAAGTTGTAAATTTACTACGCTAATGATGGTTCTGAACACTTTTCATAATATTAAAATTTTCAGAAGTTTGTGCAATTTCCATAATTTTATTTTTCTGAAAACTAAATTTTCTTTTCCTCGAATACTAATACTAGTAAGCAGCAATTATAAAATGCTAATACCTTATAATGTCGCAAGTAAACTAATATATTTATATTTACTTAAAGAGATACCCGTATTTAATGTTTAAATTGCGATTATAGTTTTAAATGTAACAATGGTTTAAATTTAAATACACTTATAATGTTCATTATAGTTTTTTTTTTTGATAAACCATGCTATTTATGCCGATATGTACCTAACGCTATTATCAGGATGGTATTTACTCAATTGTGATCTAAAAGTACCAATTAAATATACTTTATTTTTCTACTTTATAACTTTTGGCATTTTAAACTAACATTCCTATCTTAAGGTAGCTTTTAGCATAGTCATAATATATATTTAATACATGTGCATATCATGCACACAGTGAATAATTAAATCAGTAAATAGTAATTAAAATGCCTGTGTACAGAAATATGGAACTACTAATACTTAAATAAAACTTTTTACCAAACAACTGCCAGCTTACAAAGTTTAAAACCTTTAGTGACGTGAAAGAACAGAGTAATGATGAATTAAAACAGTAGCAGGAAAGCAACTGTCCTAAACCCATGCTTCCATAAATATTTTAAAGTATACTAAAGTTAAACGCTTTTATAATTTTTATTTGATTAAACCGTAATTCCTGGGTAATATGTATTCTTGTTTTACTATTATTTCAAACAACCAAAAAATAATATACTATGGAAGGAGAAGTTGAAGCACTATTCCGGTATCTACAGCTTTAGTTTGATTTGATACATAAAAAAAAAGAAATATACTAGCGAATCTTTTCTCATTTAGTTGCGTAATTTAACGTGAGCTAACTTCTTTTTCAGGGATAAACCCATGTTAAATATTTAAAACATCTTAAAGTGTTCTTCACGAAGTAAAATACAACATTTACCAACAGATGTAGAGTAAGCAACATTTTTTGATCTAATAATAAACAACGCATTTCTATATTTAATAAGCCATCTCTGAGAGGCAAAAAAGAGGAAGAACGCAACTAGTAATTTTTCTGGATCACGTCTGTCGCCATATTTTTACCGAACTCGTTTGAATTGCATGTTTAGGATATCATTCCTGGTAATGTGTGCAGCACCTTCAATAAATAAGCAGCATTTTTCAGAAGGAAATAAGTTAAGAAGGTTTTTTCTTCTAGAAAGCAAAATTTATTCAAAAAAATATAATAATCATATTTCAGTAACGAAAAGGGACGTGCCATTTGCATGAATTATTATGCACTTTATTTAATAGAATGAATAAATTTTTCGCACAAATTATTTTAAAAATGCTGGAAATACTTTTGTTGTTAAAGACCAATACATTCTTCTATGCTATATGTTATATGCAAAAAAAAAAATAGTCGTGTTTCTTTTGGTGATTTTAAATATATATATATATATATATATATATATATATATATATATATATATCATTCCCAATCAAATTACGTATGAACACATTTTATCCTTGAAGATTTATGTAAAATCCTTCTTTTTCTTATCCACCTTCTCCGAAAGTGTTTATACATTTTATACTACTTTAACTTTTAATGTCATGTCGAGATAACTTCGAAGAGCACTTCGCTTGAAATTTCACGCCCGAGTATTACTCGTAATTTTTTTTGAGTAAATCGTATTGTCTTGTCTTCTAATAAATATCGGAACGTTTATTTCTGGGTTTCATATATCTTTGTCAAACCCGACTGATTCTCGGGAAAAGTTACGCGCTCAATCTAATAGATGGCAGCACTTTGAAGACTTCAGCTAATGGAGGTTCTTGTCTAAAAAAGTATTTGCTGATTTTGCACGCTTTGGTTTTAAAACATTTTATGTTTCCCCTCAAACAGGCTTTGCCCCGCCCAAAGATATGAGTCTTTTTTTTAAAGAATGCACATTTATATTAAGATGTAAGAAAACGATAAGATATGTTGCCACTGGTTTTAAAAAGAAATCAATGAACATAATCAAATATTTAGTATTGTATTGCTAGGAATATAAACGCTATAAATGCTTTTTATGACTTATATCTTTTGTGACGGAAAAAAAAAAATATATTATGAGAGTTTTGATATCACTGAAAGAAAATGAAATATTTGCATTCCTTATGTTATTTAAATATATAAGCTGAAGTCACCTTTAGATTACTATCTTTTGCTAAATTTTAAAAAATATTCCAAAATGAATTAAAATATAAAAAGTAAAAAAAAAAAAAGGGAAACCCATTTATATGAGTTAAAATTTTCCCTTTAAAAATATTTAAAATGTTTTTAAAATATGTAGGTTTATAACTATAATAACTAAATAACCTTATAATATCTAATAATTATTGTACAAACAAATATAGAAAATAAGTTCATACATATTATGTATATATACATACATACATACATATATACTACTACATACATACAACAAACATACATCGTACAGTCTTACCAAAGTTTATATTCCAACGGGACAATGCTGTCCCTTGGGCACTCGATGTTTTAAGACTTCTTCGCTTATACCAAATTGCATTGCTGGTTTGTCCAGTTTGTTGTTATCCCATCTATCGATTGTTAGACATGTTTCTTGGATGATTATACAACATGGTACATTTACAAAAAGAATCAACTAAAAAAAGGACACCTTAACACTGTGCAGACGCATCGCGAGCCATACACTCCAACAAGACATCTAAAGCCTTTTTTATTCAATTTCTAGACGCATTGTAGTGGTTATTTCCAGAGTCAACGAGACAACACTCAATTGCTATTTCATGATCTTCCTATAATTTCAATAATTTTTCCTTCTTTTTAGTATTATATTTCTAACGAGCTTAACTATAATATATTTTGTCTTTGTTATTGTTGAACTAAGGATCGTCGGTAGTGTTTATTAGGCATACGTACTTATAATTATATGACATTTATGGCTCATAACTTTTGAAAGAATAATCATTGTTTAAATTATTGCAGTGCTTCTCAAACTTTCAATGCTTGCGAATCAATTTTCAGTCATAATTTTCACTGCCCCCTTCCCCTCCGTGCAATAACAATATATATAATGTAATAATAATGTACTACGACGTAAGGCTCTAATTAAAAACCACACAAATTAACAAGATCATATTAAACTTTGTATATGACAAGCTCATGAAAGTCACTATTAAGTCTTAAGCCTGTTCTTAACTTAGTATTGATAAATTAATTAGCAAATACGTTGTGCACAGTACTTATACATTTATAAATATATTATATCAATATAAATATGTTAGAATTATTTTAGTTTGCTTCTTTTCAGTAAATTTTGATAATTATTTTAAAAATAATCTTCTTTTTTCGATTTTTCGATGTGCACAGCCCCTTAGAGGACATTTAGACATCAGAAATAATATATGCGAATTTCATGAACTGTTCAAAAACTCGAATTCAGGATGCGTGTACGACCCCTGCCCATATCAGTGGATTTTCAGGATGAAGATTTCGCATCGGCCTTTGCGCAGGTGTCTCCCTATAGGAAGGAAACTGGACATCAAAATTAGCTGCCGCGATTGGTATCCGCCTATAGGGTGCCGCACTAAAACTTATACCAGCTCCAGGGGATAGACTAGGTCTGCGATGTTTAGTGAACAATTCGCAGCGCATTAAAAAAATACTTCATTATCTATCATTCCTATAAAAATATATTGGTCAAAAAATCTCTTAGTACTCATTTACTTCTAAATCATAACAGATGTGTTAAATTTTATTCACTGTCAATAGCAAAAAAACAGTAAAAGTTTCTTACGTGCCACGTAAAATTCTTAGTATTTTTTTAATATAATTGCTGATTTCTATTTAGCACTCACGATGGAGAAAAGTTCTTCAGGGTGTCTTACCCTGATATACATTGAAGTATTTACTACTTATTCTCGCTGCGCCTAGTGAGAGTCCGATGAGTCCGATGCTACTAGGGGGCTTTTATTCACGAATGGAATCAACGTTCTGTCTGGTTATCATATGATCATTGATTTAGCAATATTATCTTTCCGATTGGTTTTTAATTGATTTTTAGAATTATTATTATTATTATTTTTAATTTTGCGTTGCTTTAAGTGGAATCAATCATTTCTGGCAGTCAGTTGACTAAGTTCCTCATTGTATTGAGCCTCAATTACACTTTTAGTTAAGTTTTTGGCGTGCATTTTTTTAAACTCTCAACTAAAGTAAACTAGCAAACATGTACTTCTATTTTGAACACGCAATAGTTCAAGAATTGCACCATGTATGTAAAAAAAGTAAATTATTCACAAAAGTTTAGAAATATTACAGCCTCTCCCCTATTTTCATGGCAGAAAACCAACAGCGTGCATGTCGTAGGCTTATGCGGCATGTTAAAGATGCCTAGGGTGTCCGTTTAGTTTGGTTGTTCTCGGTAAAATTAAGATCCAGGTACTATTTTGCATCGGTGGAGCTCAAGCACCCCCCTATAGGGGGGGGCAATTGGATGTCAAATCTAAATTGCGGCAATTGGAATTCTACCTATATGGTGCCGCACTTAAAAGCGATACTAATGCCCACGAAATGTACTAAGTCTGCAATAATAAATATCGGTCCGCGGCTCTTTTGGGAAGAAAAACAACTGAAAGATTTATGAGACATGTATTTTTTTCTTCTGTTAGAATAAAATTTTTATTCAAAACGTTGAAAGATTAAAAGCACTTGCTAATCAAAATATTTTTAAAAATCCTGAGCTACCTTATTCCCAAGATTAGTGGATTCATATTTATCTCCTTACAATCCACTTATATTGTTTTTAATATTTCTTGGCTTGTACAAGGGAATATACAGTAAGTCACAATTTTCTTCCGAAATAGTACTTGAATTCGTTCAATATAATTTCAAGTGTGAGGTTATTTTTTTTTTTTTTTTGGAAAAAATATAAAAGCTATGTATCGTTTATTTTTAAGTTCATTTTTATCTAAAATTTATAAAAAAATTAGTCCGATATAGAATTTAAACATATATTAAGTTTCCTTCATGAAACACAACTAAAAGGTTTATTTAAAACCAGTAAAGATTATAAAAAGTGAGTTACGGAAGCCATTGATCACATTTTGAAAATATTCCAAATGTAACTTAAAATATGTGAAAGAAGTAAAAGAAAAATATGGGAGAAACGCATTTATATGAGTTAATAATTTCGTTTAAAAAAATAATTTAGAAATTTTTTTATAAAAAATATTATTTTGGTGTTTAACTATAATAACTAAATTAACCTTATAATATCCTACGTGAAGTTAATTGTACAACAAATAGTAATAAAATAAGTTCATACATATATATATATATACATACATACATACATACATACATACATACATACATACATACATACATACATACATGCGTACATATGAGTACATGCGTACATATGAGTACATGCAAAAATATGAGTAACTTTTATGCGAAAGTGTTTTAAGGAAATACGTATTCACTTTTAAAGATGTTTTCCAAGCAAACTTATAACAAATTAAATAAATTAATTAAGTATTAAATTTAATCAAGTTTATCTAAGCAAGTGTGTATTTTTAAAAGTCCTGTATGAGAGACACACACATTAAATTTTTTCCTTGGTTAGTGGAAGTATTAAGTAAACAATAGACGGAGAGAACCTCGTCATACTCCCAAATTACTCTTATGAGACGTTGAGAGCAATAAAGATAAATGTCTCAACAAGTAAACCCATAAGCCGGATCCCTAAATGGAAGGACAAGTAAGAAATGTTTCAAATAACATTAAATAATTTTATTTATTATCATTTCTCTCTAGTGTTGCTACAATACCAAAGCATCTAATGGCACAGGAGCAGTTTTCTTAAAAGTAATTTATCTCAATTTTATTTGTTTTTTTTTATTGAGTTTATACACTTTTGTTTTCAATTATTTCTTACAAAGATTTGTTTCCTTTCGTCCAAGGTATTTGCTATCAGGAATAATACTTATTAATGGAGTGTCAGGTTGACAACATAAAACAGCCTTTGAGAATAAAAGTTCAAAGCCCATTATATGTACTTCTTTAAAGAAAATAATAAAACAGTGGAACGGTACCTTATCGTTTTCTTTTGTAAAAAGTACGATGAAACTTTATAAAACTGGATTAGTTGGAATAGTTTGAAAATATCGCTTGTTCAGGTGCATAGTAAAAGCATAATTGCAAAGATTTTTTTTATTTATTATTATTAAGTTAAAATTTTACTACGCTAATGATGGCTCCGAAATCACTTTAATTATTAAAATTTTTCAGAAGTTTGTGCAATTTCCATAATTTTTATTTTTCTGAAACTAAATTTTCTCCTCGAATACTAATAATTAGCAATTATAAAATGCTAATACCTTATAATAGCAGCAAGTAAACTAATATATTTATATTTACTTAGAAGAGATACCCGTATTTAATAAGCTAAATTGCGATTGTAGTTTTTACAAAAATTAATGGTTTAATTTAAATACACTTATAATGTTCATTATAGTTTTTTTTTGATAACCATATTTATGCCGATATGTACTAATTATTATCAGGATGGTGTTTAATTACGAGATCTAGAAATATAAATTAATTAAATATATTTATTTTTCATTTTATAACTTTTTTATATCTTTGAAACTAACATTCCTATCTTAAGGCAGCTAGTATAGTCATAATATATTTAATACATGTATATCATGCACTCAGGGATAATTAAATTATAATAGTAATTAAAATGCTTGTGTACAGAAATATGAACAGTAATACTTAAATAAAATCTTTTTTATCAAACAAATTTTTCAGCTTACAAATTTTAAAAAATCTTTTGCGATTTAAAGAACAGAGAGTACGATGAATGAAACAGTAGCAGTGAAAGGCAACTGTCCTAAAACTGATGCTTCCATAAATATTTTAAAATATAATTAAAGAACTTCGCTTTATAATTTTTTTTGACTAACCTTGTATTCCTGTACATGTATTCTTGTTTTATTTATTATTTAAAATTAACCAAAATAATATAATTTAAGGAAGGAGAAGTTGAAGGAATTTTATTTCCAAAAATTAGCTTAGTTTGCGATTTGGATTATACATAAAAAAAAAAGAAATATACTAAGAATTCTTTTTTTCTTCATTTAGTTGCGTACTTTCTAACGTGAGCTAACTTTTTCAGGGGATAAATCCCATGTTAAATATTTAAAACATCTTAAAGTAGGAAATTTTCTGTGCTAAAAACATTAAATATTTATCAACAGATGTATAAGCACATTTTTTTGATCAATAAACAACGCATTCTATATTTAGAGATGAAACATTCTAAGAGGCAAAAAAGGAAGAACGCAACTAGTAATTTTTCTGATCACGTCTGTCGCCGATATTTTTTACCAGAATTTTGCGGAATTGCATGTTTAGATATCATTCTGGTACGTGGTGCAGCACTTCAATAAATAAGCAGCATTTTTCAGAAAGGAAATAAGAAGGTTTTTTCAGAGCAAAATTTATTCAAAAAATATAATAATCATATTTTAGTAACGAAAAGGGACGCCATTTGCATGAATTATTATAATTTATTTTAATAGAATGAATAAATTTTTTCGCATAAATTATTTTTAAAAATGTTGAAATATTTTTGTTGTTAAAGACCAATACATTCTTCATGCTATATGTTATATACAAAAAAAAATAGTTTGTGTTTTCTTGGTATTTTAAATATATATATATATATATATATATATATATATATATATATATATATATCATCTTAATCAAATTACGTATGAACACATTTTATCCTTGAAGATTTATGTGTAAAATCCTTCTTTTTCTTATCCAATTTTCTCCGAAAGCGTTGAGCATTTTTTATACTACTTTAACCTTTTAAATGTCATGGCCGAGATAATCTCGGGAAGAGCACTTTTGCTTGAAAATTTCACGCCCGAGTATTACTCGGGGTAATTTTTTTTTGAGTAAATCGTATTGTCTTACCCTAATAAATGTCGGGAAACGTTTATTTCGGCTTCATCTCTTTGTCAAACCCGACTGATTCTCGGGAAAAGTTAATGTGCGCTCAATTCAATAGATGGCAGTACTTTTTGAAGACTTCAAAGGTTAGAGGTTCTTTGGTTCAAAAAAGTGATTAAGTGATTCGTAACGTTTGGTTTTGGCAAACATTTCCATGTTTCCTCAAACAGGCTTTGCTTCCAAATTTCAAAGATATGAGTCTTTTTTTTTAAAGAATGCACATTTATATTAAGATGTAAGAAAAACGAGGAAAGATATGCGCTAAACACTGGTTTTTAAAAAAGAAATCAATGAACAGACCAAATATTTAGTATTGTATTGCTAGGAATATAAATGTGCTATAAATGTTTTTTTTTATGAATTTTATCTTTGTATTTGAAAAAAAATATATTATGAGAGTTTTGAAATCACTGAAAGAAAATGAAAAATTTTGATTTTGAAAATATTTAAATATGCTTAAAAGTCATCTTAGATTACTATCTTTGCTAAATTTTATTCGTGTAATAGTAATGAGTTGTATTTTTAATATTGGAGTGATCTTTTAATATTAATTATTTTTTTCATTTTTATGTACCATTATTTAAAGTCTGTTAATAAAAAGTACTCATCTTTCTAATCATGATTATCTAAAACTAAGAATTTAATACATTATTATTTCTTCAGTATAGTGAAGACTTTGTATGATGAGGAAAAACAACATTTTTCCTGTTTTATTAGAGGTGATACCTCTTAAATATCTTTCGGTTTTGTGAGATATTCCTCTTCTAGTTTATCAAAATAGGAATTTTCAAGAAAATCATTGCATAATTTGCTACATTTTAAGTGGGGATTTAATGTAAAAAAAATTAGCTTTGGGTATATATATTTTCTTTTTTTAAAAATTCAATTATTCTTTCTAAATACCAAATTTTTAAGATAAGTATAAATATGTCATTTACGCT
This sequence comes from Trichonephila inaurata madagascariensis, assembly GCA_019973955.1. Taxonomy (NCBI): domain Eukaryota; kingdom Metazoa; phylum Arthropoda; class Arachnida; order Araneae; family Nephilidae; genus Trichonephila; species Trichonephila inaurata. The sequence goes on from BMAV01005136.1 coordinate 171,389, forward strand.
ATAAAAAAGATTGAGAGGGGTGATGCTAAGTAATTTTTTTAAAAATTTGTGGAGCTTATTATTATTTTCTTTTTCATTTACTAAATTGTAACTGTAAATATACTCATGATTCCAAAAACAATTTTATTAAATTGCTAAAATTATTTATTTTTATAAATGTTCAGCAATGGGGGCGTTTTTGTTTTCTTTATGAAAATAGTAAACAATTTTTCTTTGAAGTATACCGATTCTAGAAAATGCCAAACATGTAAAGGCTTAATACAAATATTTTTTTTTTACATTCGAACATCATATTTTCTTTATTTCTGTTAGTATTAAAGGACATATATACACTACATTGAACATTCATTGGGTTAAAAAATCAACATATACCTAGATTAGATTAAAACCAATATAGCATATTTATAGGTTAAGGTTCTGAGTATCAAAATGAATTTTCGAAAAGTTTTTGTCAATATAAATATTTGAATATTTAGATAATCGATATAGTCAACTGAATGAGAAATTACTATAGATAAGCAAAACCTGATTTTTTTTTAAAACTTAATTATACTTATTTTCACAAAATATTTAAGGCGACAGCCTACCTTGAAAATATCGTTTTACGTCTACATAAGGCATTTTTTTTTTTAAATTCAAAAACTTTAGTTTGAACATTTTTCTTTCCAAAACAGTTTTTCTTTTTCCTTTACGCGAAATAGAAATAATGTTATAGTGATTTAAAAAAAAAAAAAACATCACTGTGCAAAAGAGCAGTAAGATAAAACTTTAAATGAGTTTTTCTCGAAATTATTATTTCGAAAGAAATTCTTTACCAGATACATGATATCTTAAGAACCAACTGTATTATACTATTTTTCATAAAGTGTACCATAAGTTTTGTTGTAGGTTTAATACTTTTTTATTTAGGGTAGTTTTTATAAAGAAAAAACTTAAAAAGTATCAAAATTTTCATATTATTATGTACAGTTGTCTGTAATATTTTTGTATTTTAATATTTCTCTTAGATTTTGGTTCATTTTGAAGAGCACCATAATATGTATGCTGTATATAAAGAAAATTGTGATAATTGTATTAGAAATTTATATACAATGTTACCCGTTTTAGTAAAAATTTGGTAAAATTTCCTTGAAAACAACCGTTTTCTAGAAGTACAATACTTATTTAAAAAAATTTATGTATTTACATATTTTTTTTCTTCCTAAAAACACTCAATTTGTTGTAAAAATTTGTTTTTATAAAAAAAAATTGGGTCCAAAGGTAGGCAGTCACCTTAAATCTTCATAGTGAATAATGTGTATAAAAGTAAACTTTATGTTTTGAAAATGTTTGTAATCAAAAGATATAAAATAGTTTTTTTTTTTTTTTTTCAAATTAAATATAGAGTTTTACAAAAACCTGGAGGGGACAATCAAAATTTTTCTCTCCTAAAATTCTGACATAAGTTAAATATCTAAAACCACAATGCTTTATCGAATCCGTTTATTTAAATTCAGTGGAATTATTACTTGTATATTGATTAAATTGTTTTCTAGATTTTACAAAAATGTTCAAAAGTATATCATTCAGCCTTTAAATCAGCCATCACGTTCTCTTATGAAATCAGATTTCATTCTTTTAATTGTTCTAAGATTTATAAGTTTAAAGATAAAACATTTTTTTTTGAAACTGCAAAGTATTTATAATGTTTTTTTAGTCCTTAACTGCTATTGGTTTCAATGTCCTTTATAAGCAAGATAACGACCACGTATTAAGAACTTCATTCACTTAAATATATTTCCTTTTATATATATATATATATAGATTCTTTCTTTTATGCGTATTTACCATGTTTTATTCGTAAAATAAAAGTAAAAAAAAAAAAAAATGTGTTGTACAGAAAAAATCACTTTTAAATTTGTTTAAATTAGTTTTTCTCATTATGCGTTTGTATATATTTCTTAATGAACTAGAAATAATACTGAAATACAGCTACAACAACCACAAAGATTAAATTCATAAGTATTAAAATGTAGAATAAACAAAATGTTTTTTAAAATCTTTCTTACCTTCAAAAAAGGTCAAAAAGCAGCGAATTTCAATGAAAAAAAAATGACTCAAATTTCTGTAATTTGTTGGAAATTTTTACAACATATCGAATATTTGATTAACCTCAGAAGAAAATAATGTGATGATTTTTTTTCTTAAATCTATTTTGAGATATACTTAAGAGTTATTTTTTAAAACTTAATTTACTCTATTCTCTATTGTAAATTTTTTAACTGTTACAGTAGTGAAACAACAACTAAACAATAACATTTTTCTATAGAATTCTCCATAGTACATCTTTTGTCACAATGGCACAATTTTATTTCCGCAGATTCAACAAATATTCCATAATATAGTTGGCTTACAGCCAAATAGATTTCTGGTGTAGTGATACACTTATAATAAAACTGTATAATATAGAAAACTATAAAACCGCTACAAAATAAAACTTGAATATAAGCATAAAACATTTAATATGTGATGGGATAAGGCAAAAAACTAAAAATAAATAAATTACTCAATCCCAAAAGATTGTTACTTATAAGTAATAACTATGACATCTGGTAAACAAACACAAATTGAGATTATGATGTACAATAAACTAAGATATATAAAATGTTAGGAAACTATATATATATTTGTTACAGATTCGTTTTTACAACTTTAGGAAAATTTTACTACAAATGATTTTTAATTTGCATTAAGTTATTAATGTTTTTGTATTAATTTAATAAATTACAAAACGTATTCATTTATTTTATATCATACTTATAAAATATATTTGACATTTTTAAATATATTTGCTATTGTTTTATTGACAAATACTATAAGTAAAAAAGTATAAGTAAACAATTCAAAAGATTACCAAAAATGACGAATTAAAAATGAGAATTGTAAAATAAAAACGTTATCATCCTTCATTAACAGCCTTGCTTTGTATAGTTTATGGCAAAAATGTTTTACAAACAGTAAACAGAAAAAAAATCTAGTTAAACAACTCAAATTTGCATATTGTTAACATCTCAGCATTTATATAAATCGGTTTTTTACAAGCAAAATTTTAATCTCATTTTGATTTTGATCCATCTGAAATCGTTACGGTAATTTTCATTCCATGCACGTACATAAAAACATAAACCATTCACTATTCATG
>BMAV01005137.1:0-176842 GCA_019973955.1 Trichonephila inaurata madagascariensis
TTTCAGAAAAAACATCTAATAAATTCAATAAGAAAAACAATTTATTAAATATTTTACATAAGATTGCTCTGTTAGAATAAAAGGAGTGATTTGCTGAGTACAAAAAGCTACGCACTTTTATTCATATAATTTTTTCCAGTAATTTTTTAATTCATCGTTTTATTGTTTACAGCTGGAAATGAGATTTTTCTTTGTTAGAAAGCAAATAGTTTCAAATTTTCCTGTTTTAGAAAGAAAAAGTAAAATATAATTTTGTGCAGAACTTTTGTTATTGAAAAGTAATACTCTCTGCTTATCCATATAAATTTCTCTTTAAAAATAAAAATTCTTTTTTTCTCTAAGGGGCTGAGTATTGATATTTTATTTAAAAATAAAAAGGTAATGATAATTATTTTTCTTTATATATTGTTTGGCATGCAGCCAAAACTGTGTTTTCTGTTTCTTTTTATAGCTGCATATTTCATTTATTTTTTTTAAATAATTCAATTTATGAATAAAACCTTTTTTCGCTTTTTAATTTTCAGTTATAAAAAAGAAATTAATTTAATCCATCAAAACATTTTTGTTCTCAAACAGTTTCAAAAAATATCTTCAGCAAGATTCTAAAGTTAGAAATAAAACACAGCAATACTTAAGTAAAATTTCAAATTATTGTACAAAAAAAAAGCAAAAACTACTCTATCTAGTAAGTTCAAAAAAAAACTTTTTACTTTTCTTATTCTAATTTTGACTTGTGGTGCCATCTATTCTACTTTTTGGGAAACTATTTCGAAACTCGTGAATTCAATGCAAGCTGTAACAGAGACGTACACTATGTTGGTATTTAGGGATTCGAACCCCTTCCTCCCAACAAATCCACACATATTTTAACAAAATATAATGCCACAGCACATTCACCTGCGTGTATTTTAAACCCCATTTCCCATGAAAGAAGTCGTTAATAATGTTGGTAATAATGATGAAAATGATGACAATCCTTTTTTAAAGAAAAAGGCTGGAAGTAGTATAAAAAATATTTTAAATATCATAAACTGGTAATTTAGTTTATATTAATTCTTCGTTATTTATTGAAATATAGAAAGATATTTTCAAATAAAAATATTCGTTTGTTGTTTACATTGCATTTGATACCATCAGTGGAAAAACAAGTCCTGGGGTGGACCCCAAAACCGTCGATTTTTTTTATTGATTATAATTCTAAGTATATATTACGAAAAATTTAATTAAGTATTTGTTATTAATGATTAGTTTTATTAATTAATGCTAATTATTTATTCAATAAATTTGTTTTACTCTGTTTTTGTTCCCCAAAATCGATAAAATCAAAGGAGCAAAATACAAGAATGGTGAACTTCGACCCCGGACCCCTTGAAAAACTTCTGTGTGCGCTACTGCATACCATGCTTTAGGGTTCAAAATATTTTTTTCAGAGAGAGATTTTCATTATTTATATACTCATAAATAATAACCCATAATAATGAATAAGAATAAAATAATAGTGAATAAGATAGATAGAGATAAGATCACATTTCATAAAAATTTGTTATAGTACCACAGACTGAATAGTAATATTTACATTTTTTTTTTTTTTGATTTAAATAAATGAGATGTTCCTTTACTTTTTTGCGATTATTTATTTTTATACTGTTATAATTTATAAGTTACAAGTTATTTTTTGTGATATTTACACTCTCTAATAAAACTGACAAATAAAACAAAGAAACATCAGTGTTTTTTTTTTTTTTTTTTCCCCAAAATTTCTACTACCAGTATTAAAATCGGTATCCCGGTATTAAGGTCTAAAAAATACCGAATACCGGTATTGAACTTTCGGTCCGATATTGCAATCCCTACTTGTGTGGCTCTGTCAAGGGGCAGAAGCAAAGACGGAATAAAAATTCAGAGCAATTTAGATTAGAGGAAAAGGTGATTAGGAACAGTGTTTTTGAAGAAGCACTAAATTGTACAAATTAAAATGCGAGATGAAGACTTGAAATTAAAATTTTTCCTGCTTACAATATATTGGGGGATATATCTACATAATGCAAGCAAATTTCAGTTTTAAAATTTAAGCAATAAGTATGAACAGTAGTATAATTTGTACAATAGAGGCGGACAAAGATACCCCCTCTCCAAATGTTAATGAAATAATGAAATATCAGTTCGTAATTGAGTTAGTTCATTTATCCTTCACGTTATTTGACAGCAACATCGTTAATCGTAATCTTAATGTTATCATTTTGATGTCTTTTTATTAAATTATCAAAGCCTGGATATGATAATATTAATTATGCTTGCTGTACTTTAATGAGGGAAAACAGCATGAACTGTATTAATAATTCTTCTTTGCGGAAAAAGGACGATGTCCTTTTTATGACACGTCGTTTATTTTATGGATCGGAATTCTTTGCCTGGGTTTTATAGCCCTAAGGCCGTAATTAACATTTGACCTATACCTATAAACAAATAACATCAATATTTAATTAACGATATTGATTTGTATCAAGATTTGAATGTTTAAGAAGACACGGTACCCTGTACACAATTCTTTTTTATATATTTATATGCAAATGTTTACATGCATCCAATTTGAGTATACATGGTATATACATTTTAGAAAAAAAAAATACTATTTTCAAACTCTAAATTATTTAAAAATGTTTCAATATTTTAAAATGTTTTCCTTTTTCTTTTTTTTTACAAAGTTTAATATTGTTGAGAAAAAAAAATTTTTTTTTCTATTCTGAGCAGTATTCCTCATAATTTTGTACATTAGAATTGGTATTACGAGTGAAACTTTTATTTTTGCAATTTTTTTTCGTGTAGGACTCTATAAAAACAGAAAAAAAAAAAAAAAAAAACATATGTCTAACTTTGATTGCTTTTTAAAAAATAACTATAGAAATAATCCTTATTCCGTGCCCGTAATCATCGAACACGCATGAAAACAACCAGAAAAAGTTCAGAAATTTTGCAGTTTAATATTTAAAAAAGTCTTAGCATTTTAAAAACACAATTATTGTGTAAGGCAAAAATCTGAAAAAAAAAAGCATTTTTAAAGTTTTAGATGTCAGTAAAATAAATGAAAGAACTAAATGCAGATATCGAGTATTCTAGTTTCGATTTTCGCTTCGACATGCTGATGAAAAACGTTAAATAACTGGCTAAATAATGTAGCTAAAGCTACGAAATTTTGTACACCTAAATAGAAAAGCCACACGATTAAAATGAGGTTATAAAAATTGATATTTTGGGTTTTTTTTAGGTAATGTTGTGACGGGCTCATGCGTTTTCAACAAAAAACCCCCTCTTGGGTTCTTTGGGGGCCAAAAAAAGAAAATTTTTCAACAAAATCCGGGCGAAGCTTGAGATACAAATTAGAACCTTTTAGAAATTTAACGTGCTATGGTCTATTGGGAAGTGATTATGCTAGTCTGAGTTTAAGCGCGTAAACAAGTCAGAAAGAAGCCGTTATTCTAGTGAGAAGCTACCCGGGCAGAACGATCGTAAATGGATAAAATTCCCAAAAAAAAAACCGAGGGGGGTTTTTTTAAAAGAAAAAGAAAATTTTTTTAAAGGAACTGCGTATGTTGAGATTAGGAATAGGGGGGAATATAGGATTAAAGTCGCCTTTTTGGTAATACGTATTGTGTTTTTCTCACCTCAGATCACCAAAGAAAATATAAATATTATCATTTTAGTTAAGTTAAGTTTTAAAAAGATATTTTAAGACATGGGGAAAAAAGCCGGGCCTTCATTCACCCCACCCCCCTAGGTCAAAAGATAACTTAGAAGTAAGGCATCACCCACGGGCGAATACCTTACAATGTGCCACCTTAAAAAAATTAGAAATGCCTATTTAAGAAAAACTATTACTGCCTTGTACAATGATACCACAGAATCCGAAACTAAATTCCAGAAAAAGTTACCCAGAATCCAAATGATGCTTTGGATTTTGAACATTCCTTAAAAGTCTCTGTGTAAATGATTGAAAATATGATCAGAACTCACCACCACCGTAGTTAGTCATGAGTGGACCAAAATTCTTGTATGCCTTTTTTTGGGGCCCCTTAACATGTCAAGGTTCTTTTGCTTATATATGTTGGGGCCCTTGTAGTTTGGAAACCCCATATCATTGATACGGTAGTAGCTATGCCCCTTTAACGAATAATATGGTACAATACGGTAATATGCGATGAGAACTCAAATAATATTATGGAGTGAAATGAAGGAACCTAGACAAACCAACAGGGAATTTTTCGGGGGTCCGGGGTTTAAAGTTTCCATTCTTTTATCATTTTTTTGATTTTGTCGATTTTCAGGAACAAAACACAGTAAAACAATTATTAAAAAATTAGCATTAATTAATAAAATTTAAACAAAAACAAATTTTAATTAATTTTACGTTTTTGTATTTGAATTATAATCAATCGAAAAAAACAAGGGGGGGGCCCCAAACCCCCTTTTTTTTAAAAATAGATCTTAGATAATCTCTCAGAGAGCAGCAATCAACATTCTTTTTTTTAAAGCTGAAATCGATTTTCATATAATTTTAATTTTATTAATGTATGTAATAAAATTTTTATTAATTATTGTTCAAATATTTGTAACAATTTTACTTAAAAATAAGCTTAATTAAAGGGAAAAAAAGAGGAGCAATTGTTCTTGGAACTCGAATGAATCATGCAACAGATTAAGTTCGAATTCTAAGGTGCAACTGTATTTGTTCTACTGAATGTGTTAAATGAAAAAGTGTTGATTAAATTTTTAAGCAGTTTTGTTGCATATTATGTCGGCATGTTTTATCTATGTAATATTCTTGTAGTTAAAATTAGTATTACAGTAACAATAGTATATATATATCAATTATTATTGTGAATTTACTCGCAAGTGGTAACCTTTCCAATTTAATTAACTCGTAATGTTTAAAGCAGTAAATGGCCGCCGTAACTTGTTGGTTATGGTCACTACCTCGAGGCCGGCGGGTCATGAATTCGAGCCCTAACGCTACTAATGACCCTCCAGACAGAGCTCAGAAGTCATCCTTATCACTTGACCATGAGTCAAAATTACGAGGTCATCACATTTGCCCTCGTTTTGCTTTATAATGGATTGTTAATAAAACCATTAAAAAGGGAATTTTTTAAAAAAATCATTTGAGGCACAATATTAGTTTAGTTTATTAAAAAACAGATGCAAAACATATAAAAAAATGTAAATATGTTCTTAAATAACGTAAAAACAGCAGAAAATTCAGCACCACAGTCCCTAGGAGGCTTTGTTGATTTATGCATGCCATGTGCGGTCTAGTGTTATTGTTCTAGTAAATGGCACTCGATATGCCTTCTCTTTCTCTCTCGCAAAGAAGGGAAGTACTATATACACACACGACGTAGCACGTTATTCACGTATTGTTGAATCGTCATTGCGTAACCGATACAAACCAGTCGTAACTATCTATCGTAAGCAATGACTTTTCCAAACCTACATTCCACAATTATGGTTGGACTGACTTGTTACTATGTCGACATCGAACTCGAAAGTGGCGATTGCCATTGCTGAAACAAAGTATGTCTTGTAGGAATTCAAGAGTCAGTGCTGCTCTTGGACAGTGTAGTTTTCCTTACGCGTGCTATGAACACATAGACGTACACATACTTTTTTATTGGTGTACATTGAAGGACATATTTCTAAGAAACCAGAGCCTAGACGCAATCTCTATGCTAAAAACTAAAAATCCGTTGGTGTGGGGGAGACGGAACTGGCTATGAATGTAAACTGCTGATATCTTAGCGGTGAATAAGGCTCCTATTCGATATGGAAACAACCAGGACGTATTGTGTATGTTGTAACAGCTCAGCGGAAGTGGTCAACGAGACTTTCAACGCTTGTTGACAGTAGCATCAGTCCATGCGTACTGACGTTACCCTAGAACATGATACATTTTCTTTTCCCCACAATCTTCATCATTACTGGTTGGTGAAATGTAGAGCCATGCAGATGGCCTTGTATAGACCCCCTTGCCAGTAGCGTACGCAAGGAGAGCGGTTGGGGGTTCAAACTTTCCCACCCCTCAATTTAACAAATTTTATTTTTACCACTGAGACTACTCCTCGACGCTTTGATCTTCGAGTGTTTGCAAGAATGTAACCACCTCCCCTCCTGTGAGAAGTCTGTGTACGCCACTGCATCTTGCTTTTCTGAGTCCGATCATGCAACTTAACTGAATTCATCTGTCTGCTAAAATGGCATCCTTTGACGGCGACTTTGCTACTCTGATACGATGTTTTCTTTAAAACGATAATCAGCTCCACTAATTGGTATTTCTTACTAACAAAGCAGCATGAGTGTTAAGAAATATATGATTCCTTTCTTTACGTTTTACTCTCGAAATGAGATAAAAACTGCACATTCCAAATCGTTTACTTAACTCTGCGAGCTACATCTATCCTGCGAATTCAGGATCTGGAAGACCTTTCATATGTCATGGTAAACGTTCAAGAAATTCTTATAGCGCATTATATGAGATCAATAATGTTTTGTACTATTTAGATAGAAAGATTTTATTTACAAGGTGGTAAGATGTAATGCAACAGATAAAGGAACGTAATAATTCGAAAAGGATTAGACCTTATGATGCTCTCTCAGGATCAAATTTACCAGTGAAGGTGATCAGAGCTACATAACTAAAATCTCTTTGAAAATATATTTGCCTGTATTTTAACTGAGAAAATTCCTATTTATTTTATCGGTACAAGTAGCCAACTATGAAACAGCCCAAAATCGAAACAATATTTGATATATGGAATAGTTTGTCCGAAACATATGAACCATAAAAAAGAACTTCATTTGTTGTTTTCACAATATTTGACACTGCTTATTCATTCTTCTTTCGTGAATTAAAAATAAAGCTAAAGAGCAGCACACTTAACAAACGATCATTCACAATTATGGCTTAAATTGAAAACAACTATTTTTCAGAAATAACAAAGCTTTTTAAAGCGATACAAGGACACTATTCTAAATTTTAAATAAAAAAAATTTAACACTTATCAGGCTTTTTTCCCCCCTAGAAACTCATACATGTTTAAATATAAACATGTTTAAATATTTATATGTTACCCTCTATAGGTAAACCTTTATCTCTCTAGTTACCTCTATAAACTAGGGTTAATTAAAACGGGTCGCTTAATGTCAAAAACAACGAAAGTCAACGTTGTATGAATATGAGATAGTTCACTTATTCGGTTAATACACTTTCCAATTTATATACGCAACAATATTAAAAATCAATTTTAATTATCGGTGTAAATATGAAATTTCAGAATCAAGTACTTTCGGTATTATTGATACGAAAATATTTTCATGAAATTTGAATTTTCAACGCTATGATATTTCTTTGTTTTTGCATTGAGCCTCAGAAATGAAAACATATTTGACAGTTTTTGAAGGAATGGAAAATGTTTCTCAGTGTAAAGGTTTATTTAAGTAGTATACAAAATTACATATTCGAGCATGGAAGTCTTGACCACAAGCGTATGTATAAATGGATCTCTGAGAGCTTCATTACCTCGACCATAATACACACACAACTTAGCTCTTCCATCTCGATAAGTTTGCCAACTCCTGAACTAAGGGAACATGATAAAATATATCATAGAAAGTTCTAGAAATTCGTGGTTAGAATATAGTCATATTTTCTGAAAGCTTCTTTAGTAAACGTGTGATACGGAGAGATAGTTCTCGAAGAATGATAACATGTAAGTCATTGTTTTCTTTTATGTTGTGGATTATAACTTTAATCGTATAACACAGTAATTAACAAAAAAAAGGCGATTTTCAAGTGGCTGTCAAACAGTTTGAGTCAGAAATTAGCTTGCTTGTATCTCAATAACACATGAATCACTAGTAAGTTATTAATAGTTTACAGCTTTTCAATTGTTAGCTTCAATATCCTAAAAATAAATATTTATTTAAAAATATTACAAATGCTTATAAGAGGGTCCAAAAGCTTAAAAGGTTTTTGAGGGTTCACAAGAAAAATGTTGGAAATTCTTGGTGTTTATTTTTTATACTAACCCAAATCATACTTGAGTGTTTGATTATTTTGCTATTTCTATAAAAAATTTGCCAAATAAAAAAGAATTCGGGGTGTTTTTTTCAAAAAAGAATTAACAATTCAATCCCTATCCCCTTTATGAGATTAAGATTATTTTTTCAAGAACCTTGCAAATGATATAAAAAATGGTAACAATCGTTCCTATTAATTCTAATGAATGTTAAAGAAAAATAAAATAAAACTAAGCAAATATTTCAGCCTTTTGATGCCCATGTCCCCTGAATATCTGAATATTGAAGAGCTCCTTTTAAAATTGTTATTCATGAACATTTTAAGAGGAATTTTAAAAAGGAGCACACAAACACATGTTAAAAGCCAAAATCAATATTTATTATTAACACAATCCACAGAAATCATTAAAAGATATAACACAACTCTATATTACATTAAAAAAACAATATCAGTCGAATGTTATATGTACTAAGCTCTTCGCAACAAATGAAAACTAAGGACCCTTTCACACAAGCCAACTTGTGCCACGCATAACATGAGTAGAAAGTCTGGAGTTAGCTCTAAATGTCTCTCTCTAGCCATGTGTGGGTCCTTTCACACATGGTAAAGGGCACTCCCTGCTGTAAAGCTCTCTTTCCCACTAGTTGACTCAACTAGAAGGATATTGCGGAAGCTACGCTCTTCACGCGCGACTACTTGTATATTGAACTTTGGGCTCAATCACTGTGCCGATCAGGTTGGGAATTTTCCTTTCCACTCCCTTTTCAATAAAATATATGTCCGCATTTGAAATGAACTATCTTCCCTCTGCACACTAGAGGGGTAGCAGTAAACGAGTTGATTGACACAAAGTTGCCTCATGTGAAACCGGTCTTAAACTCAAATAAAGATACAAGAAGAAGAAAAAACATTCTCAACCAATATGATAATGAAGCACTTAAGAGATAATTACTAAAATAAAAAGAATCATATATCCAATTTATATATGTTTAATGACTGAACACTTGCTGGTTTTTAGACGAAAAATAGCGTAAGGTTAGATACATGTGTACTAGATGTATTTAGTATTAATTTTAGATATACATATCAGATGAAATGATTTTATGCTCAATTTCAAGCACAGGACAATTAATACTGAATTCGTAATTTAATGTGATGCCAAATTTTTCTTTGCTTTTTAACAAGAACGTTTCCAAATTTATAATGTTTCAGATATGTTGTAATAGTGATGACACATATGAATGCACGAGTAAAATGTTTCAAATTGTCTGCTACGTTTTTATAGGTATTTCTGAATCCTGATAATTTACATACAATTTCATATATTCCAAAAGGCAGTACACTATTAGCAGTGAAAATAGACACATATTTTTGTATGCTATTGAAGAAAATTTATTTCCTTTTATTTCGGCTAAGTGGTACCGAGAAGATTGATTTTATGATTAACATATTTATTAACCAGTTAACTGCGATTGACGAGTAAACTCGTCATGGAGAAGTTGCAGGATTTTGTGTATTGACGAGTATACACGTCATGCGTAAAACGTAGTGACCATTGGCTATTTAAATTATAATTTCTGAAAAACAACAAACATATTCTCAAATTTCAAAATGTTTAGAATATTTTGAGGCCGGCTGGAGTTAAATAAATAAATAAAAAATATGAAAAATTGACAAACTCATGCATCCCCATAAGCACCGGCTGAAACAGCGCATACGTACACAAAACGAATTTATTTATATGCGATGATAATGGTTTTAGATGTAAGCCTAAAAAAGGGGCCAATATCAGAAAGTTGATATATTAAAGGGTTCCTTCAGGTATGGTCAGGCATGGGACAGTGGCGCCGAATCAGGCACTGAACCCATTAATAGCTGCTGTTTCAAAGTTAAATAGCTATCGAGAAGTTAATAGCTAATTGTTGGATGTTAGAACTATGTACCGACATTAGAGTAATGGCCCAATGCCTTGCTGCCTAAAGAACAGTTATTTTATTGAGGTGTGGAAGGCAAGGATGGTTTCTGGTAAGAGGACTGTCATCAACCAAAAAGCATCTACTTCAGATCTTCCTTAGTATCGAGATAGGTAATATATAATTATATATTATCCAAATAATAAGTATTAGTAATAAAAATGACAATTTTATAAAATGAAACCATCTTTTTGATCTAATATTTTTACAGCTACACTTTAAATCTGTGATTGACAAGTATACTCGTCATCGTTCGATTTCCGTGATACACATAGTTGCTCGCTCTCAAACGGGAGAGCCACAGTTAACTGGTTAATTATAAACGTATTATTACCAATTGCATGTTAGTAAGAATATACATCATTCAACGAATCAATTTTTTAATACTACTCCCACATCATACAGCTAATAGTGCTTCAAATGTGTTTATTTTATAATGGATGATGCAACAAACACACTTATTGTCAATTACACTATAATTAATCATTTGTAAGCAAAGGAAAATTCGGGTAAACATAAAATAAATCAAAGAAACGAATTGTCTCAGTTTAGTTTTTAATGCGTTGTAACATATAATCCATTTCTTTAAGGCTGTTTTCGGTAAAAATACGAGAGCTCTAACTAAACGCGAAGCACATTTTCAGACAGAAAAATGACCCAACTTCCATGGAAATTTGCAATATTATAACTCGTACCTCTGTTAACAATATAGTGTTTTTAAAAGTTTCAAAATATTCCGTGAATAATTTTTTTTTTGTTTTAATACATGAAGGCAAAGCCCATTTAACATTACGGTATAGGATAAAAATTGCGAAACCCATTTTATACCAGAAAAAATGAATCAACTCGGTTAAAAATGAGAAGTATGATAAAAAATGCTGCTCTCTAAAGGACAGTGAAGCCAGAATATCGTATTAATTTTTCATTTCTTTTATATCTGAAAAAATGTTCCAGATTATATATATAGGGTCCTATTCTTTAACATTAACGGTAAACAGCCTTAACTAATACAGTAACAAAATATTATAAATAGTCAATCTTTTTAAGTAGAAGGTTCAAAAACCATAACAAGTTCATACATGATTATTTTAGCAGAAAAATTTTTACTCCTTTTTCTGTTTAAATTTAGTAATCGTAGTGACCCAGTGGCGTACACAGACTTTTATGAGAGGGGTTTAAATTTTAAAAAACAAGAAAATAAAAGTGTCGAAGCATAATCTTTATGCTAAAAACTAAAAACCTCTTGGTGTATGAGAGGGTTTGAAACCTTAAACTCCACCCTTGTAAACGCCACTGCAATGATCAAGTGGTCACAGGTTTTGAAAATAAAAATATTCAGCATAAGTTTCTCAGTAAAACATTCATGCGCTTTTCTTTCACACACAATTAGATGTTTAAATATCATTATAATTAAAAGTTTCCTTGTTGAATTTTGGATCCTAAAATGTCACTCTTTTATTTATCCTTATCTAAATTATTCCAAACCATCAGAAATGGAACACCCTACAATATTAACTTAAACAAAGAGAAGTCAAACAAAATAAAGCACTGTAATTTTTTTATTTTGCTTTTGTTTAACAATTCATATCAAATTCAAAATTTTCCTCAGAAATGAGTTGAAATTGTTAAAAAACAATAGCAAGATTTTAGGTTATTAATTTTTTTTAAAGAAAAAGTATTATAATTCTGAAATTACATTGGTGTGATGATAAACTTATTATAAAGCGTCAGTTTTGTAATGCCAGTTACAAAAACTGCAAAGACACAATTCTGTTTTTCTCCGATTTCTGAATTTCAACTAGTTTGCACAGAAAACATTCACACTATTGCTTTCACGATTACATAATAAAATGAGTGGACAGAATAAAGAAACGAAATACAGTGTACTTGCACAAAATTATTCATTACATTAAATGCATAAATCTGTTTTTATCATTCTTACAAATTTTTCCTTGATACTATATGACTCGACTGCGGACAATGAATATAATACACAAACTTTACAACACATTATATTTAGTTTTACAGAAACATTTAAGTTGTAGACACATATCACTTCTCTTTGAGACAAAATGCAAAATTAAAGCATTCAGCACAGCATTACATCAGTCCTTTTGTTAACGCATGGAATGCATGTTAACTCTGGAATTTCAGAAGACAAAATATATATATATTTCCTTGGGTATGTATTACTGTCATTAGTCAGTACGGTTGCAAGATTGTCATTCTTTTTTAATGGAAGAGGGTTCTTTGATAGTTCATCACTTACTTGATTCAAGGAGTAGTATAATTATAATATTTTGAATATAATGAGGAGCTTGATTGAAAGTATTTATGTTAAACAATACCAAAATTTAAAAAGAAAAATAATGTTAAGCTAGTTTTTTTTTTAAAAAAAATCAAAATTACATTTTAAATTCATGTTCGATTAAAGGCAGCAGTGTAATTTGGGACAGTTAAAAAAGCAATGTGTATAAAAAAATTAAATTTTTCAGTTCATATGCAAAATGTGCAGTTTATATCAAAATTGTTCATTAGAAAGTGTTCAAACTAAAAAATTGTTTTTCTTATCTATATATATTTTTTTTTGGGGGAAAGCAGTAAGGAAAATAATACTCATTAATCAGTAAATACTGTAAATGTGTCTTTCGAGAAAAAACTTGCGAAATTATACATATATAGATTTCCTTTATTTCTAAAATTTATTTATTGAACGTTTTTTTTTTTGGATATTTCCATATTAGCTTATCAAGTTGTAAAGGAATAATGTTACCAAATCAGTTTAATTCCACATTTCAGTCCTCAGTCCAAAATTGCTTTTTGACTCTTGTCAGGCTTCATTTTTATAATTGACTCATTTATTTGTTTGTTTACTTTAATTCCCAATGTGCATTGCTATTTTGATTAATTTGTTAAATAACGTTTCATATTGTGTCTATGTGTTTATACGCCCTTGTGTGTATGATTTCAATACTTACACTTCAATTTATAATTCCATTTTGGACAAGGAAGTTAAACTTTGATAACAAATGAAGGCAATAGGTTTTAATTTACCCAGAACAAAATGTAGGATATCTTTCAAAATTCCATATAGAAATTCAAAGAACGTTAAAAGATGACCAATATAGCAAATCTGAGCAAAAATGTGTTTCGATATATAAACATAAATATTCGCCAGGAATAGAGAGGTCAATAAATTTTAAAAACAAATTAACTTCAATGTATAAAAAACAGATATACATTCAAAGATTTTCTAGGAGAATGACAATCATGTTTCAAGTATTGACTAACGACGAGTGTAGTGTGTGTCAGTGGGCCACTTCTAAATGACCTTGAACTCTGGTGTGGTAGGGGTGGGCAAGGGGCTCTTGTATTTGGCCCTGATGTGCAGAAAGGAGTCGGGCGATCCGTTACACGCGAGAGAGATGTACTCGTCCGATAGAGAATTCTTCCTGTTGACGACGATCACTTGGCAGGGTTCGTGACGGGATAGGAAATGCTCCAGGGTGTCCCATCCTCCACCCACACGCACCATCACGTGACGACCCTTCAGCAACTGAAAAAAAGATATAAAGATTTAGAATACTATCATTAATTAATTGACAAATAAGGAATAAATTTAGTCAATGATGGGCCAACTATGACCTGAGGGGCAGATGCGGCCCGCTTAGAGGCTCAGTTCTTCATAATTTTAGAACAATTATGTTAATCATTTTTAATGTCGATGTTTAAAAATCTTTTGGAAATGAGATCGTTTTGCATACTTTTTTAAATACAGAGTGTCCGAAATGTATGACTACACTTTCAAATATTAATTACAAATAAAGCAAAGGTATTCACTTACGGATTTCTTAAATTCCATAAAAAAATTCTAGTTTGTAAGACGCAAGAAAATGGAAAGGTGATTAAAAAAATGAGTTTTATTGTGGTTAAACATAGTTTATGTGCCAAGTAGGAAATTTATATAACATATTACAAAATAGAGAGAAAAGATTAGATAGAAATAACCAAGAAAGAGCACAAAGACCATTTTCCATGTCTTGATCAGCTTGAGTCCAAAAACTAGACTGGCACCAACTTTTTATCAATACGGATCAGTACAGATGACATAGCCATCTATTGGTTCAGATGTTAATAAAACGATCGGTTACAAGTTTGTTTTTAATATGTTTTATTGTATGATTTCAATGTGCGCACTAATAGTTGCAAGCGAAACATCTAGTCCATACAAGTTTTCTGACCACGTTCTATGAAGTATTGCAGGTTAAACATTCTGAATGGCTGCTGTAATTCGACGTTTTAATTCCTCAGTGTTACTAATTGGAGATTCGTAAACACATATCCCTACAAAGTCCACAGGTGACATGTCTAGTGATCAAAGTGGCTCCGGTATTGAACCTGGGGAGCTTTTTCTCATTTCCAAACTCCAGTGTGGTAGTGCTGCAAATGTGGTGCAGACTTAAATTCCATATACCTTTCTACAATTTGAGCTTGTTCTTGTGGTGAAGCTGTTTTGAAATGAGAATGTTTCAAAAAGTGGACATTGTGCCATCTAGTTTGTATTATATTAAGCAGAAACTTTAACCTTTTCATTATGGAACAAATAAAAACTGTAAGGGAAAATATTTGTTTATTTTTATTTCAATTTTTGAAAGTGTAGTTATACTTTTAGGATACTCTATACTTCCATAAGGTGGTTTAACATATTGTGTTGACAGTGTGACTGTAAAGGGATAACTAACAATTAGTGAATGGAATGCATCTAACGTATCAATACAGTTAGGAATTCCACCGCGCAAATTAAAAATGTTTCTCAAATTTATTTATACAGTAGAACGTCGTTCATCCGAACGTCAGATATCCGGACCAGTTATTATTATTATTATTTTTGTCAACTACATGTATTGTGTATGAATACGTTTTCGAACAGTGCAATGACCAACAGTTGTTTCACGTGAGGCCAAAAGTGAAGGAAAACCTAAGGTCGGGGATATTCGGGGAATTTCAGTTGTGTGCTTTGGTAAACATCTGCGCGGAATATTAGGTCAATTTCTTTCCAAGTGAGGGGGTGCATACGTGCTCTTTTGTTGAGTTGTGAACTGCTATGGCTTCGAATTCAAAACCAAATTTGTCCAATCGATCCCAGAATTTCAAGTATGCGAAGAAGAAATGTAGAAACCTGGATGGCATGCGATACAGAAGACTGTATTTCATATGCTAAATGATGACGAGATTGTGACTTCCGTGCAAAAAGAATCCGACCCTGTCAACGATAAAACGGAAGAAGACGAAAACAACAACAACAACGAAAGCAGCAAGGGTCCATCAAAGGCTGATGCGTTTTCTGCTTTAGAGACAGCTATGGAGTGGTACGAACTGCTGTCCTACTCAACTACTGCTGCTCAAGAGAATCAGAGATCTTTCAGCGAAAGAACGAAGGTGTACAATAGTACAGTGAAAAATAAGTGGTTATTTTCCACAATAAAGATAAAATTGCGGCATTTTGCTTCTTCTTCAAGTAAGTTTTCCGCATGTGATGATTTTCAATATTCGTATAGCGTTCGGTTTCATTTTCTGCATGGATCGCATTTGGTTTTCGGTTATCCGAACAATCGCGCACCCGAACGGTCTCATGTCCTCATTGATTCGGATAAACGACGTTCTACTGTATATATATTCTGAATTTCTTTCGTTTTCTTTTTAAAACACAGTTTATTTTTTGTTTTAGAGAGAAATATACTTTGTAATTAGATTCAGTTTATACTTTGTATTGAGAACAATAGAGAGTGTAAATATTTAGTAAATACTTATAATTTGAATTGTGTTTTTAAAAGCTATGCATCTAATAATAACAATTTGTATAAATACAATATAACAATATTTTCATCTGTTTAGTGATGATCAGGAAAATTACACTCCGTACACACAAATAAACAGTAATGGGATATTTTTTAATCATTGTCTACAGTAAATTTCATTTAAAACCAAGCACATGGGTTTTCAGATTTTCATTTTTAAAGGGAAAAATCATTTAAATAATATTTTAAAAGAAATATGAAAGAAAAATAAATGTATTAAACATTACTAAAAGTATACAAAACTAAATTTTATAATTACTCAATTTTTACACTAACAAAAAGTTTCACAAATATAATTTTCACAACTGAAAATAAAAAATAGACAAGCAAATATTTTGATTTTTATGTATAAAAATTTCCTCACGATACTTACTCTTACAAAAACGTTCTTGCCTCCTATGCAATATTTTCCTTCGGATATTCGAGTTATTTGAGTCTGGTCCTTGCATACATTATTGGCTATTTTCATAACCTATAAGAAATCAGAAAATAAACGTCGGAAAAAAGCTAGAATATAAATATGTAATAAAATAGTCATAAAGAATTTATAGAGAATGAACAAAGAAATACACACACTGCCCAATGAATTTAACCAGATCAATATTTTGATTGGGCATTTTTTGAAGGATTTGTCTCAATTCTTTTGGGGCAAGTCTACATACTTTCAAGCGATTTTACATTCACTTCCCAAATACCAGCTTGGTACAAGCTTTTAGATCTTGTAAATTAGAAGGAAGAGGACGGTGCTGTCGGATGTGTTGCTTTCCACCACATCCCACACATTTTCGGTGGGATTAAGATCTGGGCTATGCGGTGGCCAGGGAAGGTGTTTGAAGTCAGGTTGGTGTTTAGGGAATCCGTTTTGAACTCTTCTGGCACGATGTACAGTTGTACTACTGTCCATGAAGTTCCGTCGCCATTAGTGTAAAAATGCAACATTGCAGGGTACACTTGATCTGCCACTATATCAAAGTACCTCATTTATGTTCGTATACTCCCGAGGAACACCAGGGCACCACTTCCATGCCAGCAGAGCATGCCCATATCATGATACTCCCACCAGATCCTTGTACAGTGCTAGTAATGTAAGATGAATTCATGGTTTCGTGGAGTTCTCGCCAAATTCAATGTCTTTCATCAGCGCAAAATAAGGTGTAGCGTGATTCCTCAGACCACATTTCCCGTTTCCAATATCCTCAGATGTCCAATATTTTCTTTTCCCGACACCACTGCAAACGAAATTTTGCATATTGGGTAGAAATGTGTAATTTTCTTACAGGCACCCGCCTATGCTTTGCTATCCTCCGCTATTCTTGTACACGTTTGATCTGAAATCTGTTGGGTATAAACTTGGTTAACGATATGTGTCAGTTGAAGCTCCTAGAGTCCCCTTTCTGCCGTACAATTCGTCGGAGACGACGCCGATTACGACCCTTTGAAAACAGTGTTCGAACCGCGGTTACGTCTTCTAGAGAAAGACTGAGTTCCGATTCCAACTTTTGAATACACAGTGAGATTTACTATTTCGAGTGAGTGAGTGAGTGTGGAGTTTTTTGGCGCAAGAGCCAGTTCCTGCTTAAAACTTTAAAATTTTAAAAGGGGTTTTAAAGTGTGAATATGATTAAAAAGTACAATTCAATAAATTCATCAATTTATGCATACAGGTTGTATAAAGTAAAATTTAAAAACCCTTACGAATAACATGAAATTTAAAACATGACACATTGAAAATCATATTCCTAACCAATTTCGTCAAATTCCACATTAAATTTTAATGTTTTAAATTGCTCAAGTTATTTCCCTCGACGTTTGGTTGGGGTCATGAAATGCAAGAAACCGGTTTTAATATGATGATCTACTGATTTCTCATCCTCATCCACATCGCAGACAATCATATCCTTGTCTTCTGAAGTATATTCAACAAAACTTTTCTTCGGCTTATGAGGTGTCATTTTAATTTCGCGATTTGAGGTTTCTGTTCTTGTGTGTGTGTGCGACTTCTTCTATTTCTTGAATTTTGTTTCACACTTCTTGAAATTTTAGATGGAACAGGAGGTTAACTAGTTTCCATGTGGTAGCGACAGTCTCCTGAAAAGGAACACATGGCTGAAATTCACTTGATAGTGTGGCAAATTTATCAGAGGTTGTAGGAAATAGGCGTGTTTCAGTTGATAAAATGAAGCAGGGGTATTTAGGCTATTGTCAGGGATATTAGTAGTAGTAGTACTAGAAATGGGTATAGACAACTGATATTCCCTTTGTATGGCTGGTATTACTGAAGATGCGGAAGGAAGTAGATGTACTTGAGTTGAAGATGATGGTGGGGAAACAGCAGGAGTGGATAAGTGATATATTTAATTTCGGAAGGGATGAAAGCGGTTGAAGTAATGTTAACGGTGGACATTTTATTTTCGTTATGTTTTCATCTGTCTGCGTAGCAGTGGATATGGTTGAAGACTTTATCGAAGACTATATTTACTATTTCGAAATCGAGGGCCCTGCTAAATGGGCACCAACAATAAGCCCTTTTTCAAATGGCGAAAGATTTGTCCCTTTTTCCATTTTATTTCATTCATTGTCAAAAAAAAATCTTACAACTTACTTCTACTAATATTCTAACCATGTGTAACCCAAGTTGTAAAAAAAATGCATACTTCATCCTTTGCACGCATTCAAATGTCATCTCAAAAATTTCTAATTCATTGGCCAGCGTGTATATTTTTAATAAATGAGTAACAAATCCGTAAAATCAAAACAGAAAACAGTAAAATTAGAGAATAAAGTTTATATTATGATATACTAAAAATTATGTGAAATCTTATTAACAATCCTCTTTTGTAACTGAGATTTAAATCCGAAACCCATTTTATACGCAGATTAGAACAAATGCTAAAATCGAGAAAAAATAACGGAATTATCACTTAAACTCAACATACTAAAATAACTTGAGAACATAAAATCCCCACACACAATTACAAGATATATGTAGTTTGCACTATTTGTGCCCTAACTAAAACAGAAGCAGCTGCTGGCAGACGTCACTCTTCCTGCTGATATCTTTAAGCTGTCTTCTACAAGAATACGAGAGCTTGAGATAAACGCGAAACACATTTTCAAACACAAAAATCTCTCTTCATGAAAATTTGCAGCATTGTAATTGATACATCTGCTTATAATGTAATGCTTTTAAAATTCCAAAATATTCTGCAAATAACTAATTTTTTCTTTTAATACATAAAGAGACAGCTCATCTAGCATTATGATATACGGGGAAATAGGAAACACATTTTACACCGGGAAAAAAATGAGTAATGTGATAAAATATGCTGCTCTCTGTAGAATAGAGAAGTCAGGACATAATGTGAATGTTAGTGTACTTTTACATCTGAAAAAACATTCCAAAACATTCGAGTCCTATTTCTTAACATCACTATCGTGGGTTCGAGTACTGGTGCCGCTGGAGACCCTCCGCGTAGAGGGGGCCGATGCACGTTAAATCTATCGAGATTCAATATCCTTCCGTTGGTGTGGTAGTTAAAAGAGGAGGGGGTGCTAGTCACTTGACCATAATTTAGAATTTCGAAGTCTGCCACAATTAACATAAATCTCTCTCATTAACATAACACGAAAAAGCAACCTTAAGGAAATCTAAGTTTCACAGCAGACTGTAACACTGTTTTAATCTCGGTAAAACCTACTGCACTGAAAATGTTGACACAATGCATTCTAACAAAATTTATTAACTAAAAAAAATAAAAAGTTATTTGCAGCAAATTCTAAATCAAATAAGAATTAAATATCAAATTGAGAGGATTTGTTATTTAACATCATATCGAAAGTAGAAGATTGAATTTAATTCTCCTGAGCATTTAAGATTCTGCAAAAGGAAATAAAGATCTTTAATATCTAAGCGACAACTAATCCGTAACAGATTTCTTTCTTTTTTTGATTAAAATAGTCGGGTTGAAATCTTGAAAAGACTCCTTGCTATTTTAGTTGAACGTTTATTAATCAAAACACACACAACACAAACACCGACGGAACATCACAAAGACGTGCGGGCGTTAAGACGAAAATTAAATGGTAAATTATTACGCACACACACACCCATATATATCGATGCCGAAATTTTCCGCTGTGGGGGAAGGTTGGATCCTGTAAGCCAAACTCAACCCTATTTCGTTGTCCTAAATCAATAACAGCTTTAGAAAACATAATAATTCCATTATGGTCTATTGACTTTTAATATGTATTTTGTATTTAGCAACTTTTTATAGCCATATTCATCCATTCTTTACTTTGTAGGATTTACGATGTCTATAATTTTATTTTAGTGTGTGTGTGTGTGTGTGTGTGTGAGGATAATTAAATTAGATTAAAAATTAAATTCCCTATCTAGTAATTCACACACACACACACACTTTTATATTACCGCCTTACCTCTTCAAATATCAAATTAACCACCGATTTATTTCTTCCGAACATATGGCCTAGCCAATAAACATGTCTAATTCCAGATCGTTATATTTAATAGCCCTATATGTCAGCATTAACTTTCAAGAGCACTCATGGACGCCTCGATCGGTGTTTTAAGTGTTTAACCCACTTAAGATTATTCGGTGGCGTTCTTTTCTCTCTCTCTGCCTTTTGCGTCAGATGATGTCTAACTTTGATCAAATAAAGACCTTTATATTAAAATTAAGTCTGTTTCTGACTCTAAAATCATGTCATATATTCTGTTATTTAATATCAAGCAAAGATGCTGCCTTAAGATAAAATATTCTCGGTACTCTAAACAAATTTTTATAGGAAGCATTTGTGTCCACAAGCATGTGATTGTTGGTGAATGAGTTAAATAAAAGCCGTGAGAGGTCACCTTTTTGTCGAGCTCTGAGGGCTTGTGCTTTTGGTCTCCGCGGAGGAGGGTGGTGTGTAGGAGAGCCTGTTTCGGGGCCGCATGTTGTGGATGGGATCGATGCCACTATCGGGGCTCGTGAGTAAACTGCGTGTGGATCCCAGCGATAAGGCGGATTCAGTCCGACTTCGAACAAGGTTCGGGGACGAGGAACCCGTCGACAAGGGGCTCAGCCCATCAGAAGAGCGGTCGTCCTCCTGGGCGTCGATCTCTTTCTCTAACTGCACTAACCCAGGGGGTTCGATGTCAAACTTGGAGGCGATGCGACCCAGCTCCAGCAGACACAATACCACAGTGCGGGGTTGCGTATGCAGAACTGAAAGAGAAAGAAAATACTTAAGGGGAAAGGTGAACACATTAGAGCAAAAGAATTTGTTGAGAATGATAAAAAAGTTATAAAGGTAGATTTTGAAGTTCATTTTTAAAACACTGTTTTCCAATTCATCTTTAATTTTTAATCCTTGTTAAGGACACAGTATGCTGTGATGAGAGTGAAAACTAGATTTCTAGGCATTCTTTAAAGATTCGCCATTTATGATTTTCACTATGCAACTTATATTAAGGCTTAAAAATTCAAATAAATAAAAAAGAACCTTAACTTTTTTAACTTAGAACGTTTAGCTATATAACATGTTGCTAAACGTTAGCTATTATCTATATTTATAGCTGACACACATAAAAACTTTCCAGTTAAAACTACTTTGAGCAAGCTTTACCACACCTACAGAGACTGCGATCCTGAAATTTGCCATCCAATTACAACAATATTCTATGGTGGAATGCAAAAATTTAAATTTATGTTGATTTATACTTCTTAAAAATTTCTTCATTTAAAGATTCGAACCAGTCAGACTTGGAATGAACGTCCTTAATCGCTTGTTTAATAAAAAGGTAATTCAAATAATTTCATCCGCAAGAAATTCTACCTTCTTTGTTCTCAGACATGTAAATTATTCAAACATTACTTTTTATTTTTCAGTTTGATTATTTACTATTTTTGTTATTCAATGTTCTTTTAATTAATTATGATGAGGAGGTATCAACTCTATTAATTATAAGCCTTTCCTACTTCGGAGACAAAAATTAGCATTTGACTTTAAACAGGGCCCAGTTTCAGAAAAATAAGTCTAATAATTTATTCATTATTTTTGGTTTAATAATACTACGTTCTTCAAGGTCATTAGTTAATACGTCAATCATGCTCAGGCCCTTACTTCACACTACAGTCATTTTGATCAAAAAGGGTGAAATAAATTCGTGAAGCAATAACGTCCAACTTTTATAACGGTAGTATTAAACAAGCAGTGGCGTAACGTACACCCCCGCATTGCGGGAGGGCAGGGTTCTAGGGGGCCCAAATCCTAACTGACGCCAAATATATACCCTTTGTAAGATCCGGCTTGGGTTTCAAAACTTGACTTTGCAGGAGCCCCTAATCATCTCCGTTACGCCCCTATAAACAAGCAATATTCAATTAAATGATCAATGTCAAAAAGTGACGGAGAGGACGGTGGTTAAGAGCAAAATAAAGAATATTTCTTTATTTAGTTTTGGTGTATAATACTACAAAGAGAAATAAAAGGAAAAACACATAGTTAATAAAAATCACAGGAGCTGTCCCTGCTTAGCATAAGACAGGGATTATTGATTTGGGGTCTATAAGAACAAATCCTTGGAAGCATTCATTGAATTTGAAATTTATCGAAAAAAATTCCGAAGTCCTTTATACCAGCATGGAGGGAGTGGGACAAAAATTTAAAAATCCCATAATATGAAAAAATTTATATATGAAGTATTAAATCATCATGTGACATTGGATATACTTTGCTTAGAATTGGAACAAACAAAGTAAGAAAAGAATCAACAAAGTGATTGTTTTGCCAACATACCTAGACCATCCGATTCAAATATGACGGCTTCGTGCACTCCAAATTTTCTACACCACCGGATGAAGTTGTCAGCATTGTCTCTGGCATAGAAGGACTCGGACTTGGCATTCTCCCAGCATTTGAAGCGCACTGAGGGAACGGGCTGCAAAAATTAAGAAAAAAGAACGATGACAAATGGAAACATTTATGGCAAAGGAAAATAATATTTAAAAAAAGTATTTCGAATGAATGAATGTGTAAGCGAGTATTTATTCATTTGCACAGATTGAACTTAAACAAATGGTATTTTCTTTCTTTTTGGTTTTATTATTTTGCTTGGCTGTAAACCGCTTTAACACATAATAATGTATGGTGGATTTACCTCTATAATGATTTATCTTCTAAAAAGTTATGATAATTTCGTAAGAAAGAACTAAGATTTCACTGTGGACTATTAAATGAACGATTGAGTATATGTTTGTTCTAACAATCAATACTTCGAATGGTATTCATTGCACTTGTAAAAAAAATGTCCATTAGAAAGATGCAGGTAGACAAATAATAAACCTTTTTTACAATTGCAATGCATATCTTCAGGAAGTATAGTTTGTAATGAATAATAGTAAATAGTTAAATCTTTATGTAATGAATATATAGGGTGTTCAAAAAATATGACTACACTTTCAAAAATTAATTAAGGATAAACAAACAAAAGATTTTCTCTCGCTTAAGGTTTCTTAAGTTCCATAAAGAAAAGATTAAAGTTTTTGTTTAATGAAATGCAAACTGGATGACGCAACGCCCCCTTTTTCAACATTCTAGTTTCAAAAGGGCTTCACCTCAAGAATCAGCGCAAGTTCTAGCATGGTTTATCGAATATAAATCTGCAACAGATGTACTGCGTAAATGGGGCACCAACACATTAGATTTCGAAAGTGAGAAAAAATTCCCCGGTTCGATGGATGGAAAGAGGAAGTCCAATATCGTGGCCACCTAGATCTCTAGACATAACACTTCTGAACTCCTTGTAGAGATATGGGAAGAAAATTGTTTAGCAGTGTTCAATTAGTGACACTGATGAAATGAAAAGTCGAATTACAGTGGTCATTCATATTGTTGATCTTGCAATGCTTCATAGAACACGTGGCTAGAAATCTCGTATAGATGTTCGCTCCATTAGTTGCGCGCTTCACATTGAAATTGTGCAATAAAGCATTGTAAAAAAACTTTTTGTTTTTCTTTATGGAACAAACAAACAAACAAACAAAACTGAGTGAATATCTTCATTTATTTGCAATTAATATTTGAAAATGTAGTCCTACTTTTCGGACAACTGGTATATTGAAAACTCCCAAATCCTTACTTGACGAAGAATGAAAGTCTTATTTTATTTTATTTTTCATCCACTTTGAAGCTTTACAACTATTGACAACTGATATTCAATTTTTGTAAGTGACACCCGATACTCCATTCCCCAAACTTCATCACCATACCTAACATGAGGACTTTGAGGCTCGATAGATTTAAAGTGCATCAGCACATCTACACAAGGAGTCTTCAGGGACACTGGAACTCGAATTCTCAATTCGACAACACCAGCCGCGAATTCGCAGTCATAACCACTTGGCTACTACCATCACACATGAAAGTTTGTAGAATGGGGAGTGTCAGTTACGTTTCTAATCTCATTATCTAATATGGATTGCTTAAAAAAGAATAAATCTCGCTATACAACTTTCACATCCCATACAATACACACTTTCAGTTAAAATCCATTACACAAGCAAAAATTCAATTATAAGCTCGTCACGTATTTTGTAGTTATTATGGATTTATGAGAAACGTGTGACTCTAAAAGGCAGTATTAATTTCCCCTAACTAAGCCTTTTACCATCTTCACACACTCCTCCCTTTTCCGAAAAAATTCCTTTAAAAAATAAGTAACACTGGCTGTACTTCTGAACTCAAGCTTTTTTTTTTTATGAGATGGAATTGACTTGTTTTAATTTACAGTGCAATTCAGTAACCTAGGGAACCACAGATGAAAAATTCAGTATTTCTGAACTATTAGCCTCTTACACTCCGATTTAGAAAGGTCTCACGTTTTACAACAAAATATGAGGACTTTAAAGACAAATAACTGTTACTGGAAATTCAGCCATACATTGTCCCTCTGTGGCTTATGCTTTTTTAGGTAAGCATAGGATTTCCTTTCTCTCTTGGAATTTCGTTGCTCTTCTAAAGTAAACACGGATAACGTAACCCCTGGGATGCTTTAGCAATTTCTATTTTAGACCCTTTTCCTTCTCATATCACCCCCAGCTCCTCCTTCCAGTCTTGCATTTGCAGTTTTGGTTAGATCATAAATGCATGTTTCCTGCCTAGTAAATTAGCGAGTGTTTCGTACAGCTTATCTAAATATAAGTTTTTCACCAATGAGACCAACCAATCATTGAAAAATGTCCTTACGGCGTGAAGCAAAGGCAGCAGATGGAACACAAGGTTATTCATAATTACCTCAAAGATTTCGGAGCGCTGTGGTAAAAAAAACTAAGACGAATGCAATAACAAAAAAAATAGAACACAAGAAAGAATACAGAAACAATTCAAATTTTATGTACATATTTTACAGGTATGATACGGCATGCAGCAGTTTTAAAATACAGTTCCTGCCACATTCTGCTTAACATGGTACTATCAACCAGTGGCGTAGCTAATCCTGTGTGTGTGTGAGTGGGTCCTATATCAAAATTCCTAGAGGACTCTTTTTTTTTTTGGAGATTAAATAACAGACACTTAGTTGAAAGTGTCAGAATGCTACACATTATGGGGTATCTGCAGCTTGGGGGCCCTGTATCATTGATACAGCGGTAGCTACGTCCCTGCTATCAAAGTTATTGACAGTAAGTGTTATACTTTCCTTATTATACTGAAACTTAATACATTACATAGTATCCAAAGTTTTAGTACTCCCCTTGCCACGTGATGTGGCAGAATTGTATGAAAGGATAATATGCACTGTCAATAGATAGTGCCATGCTGACTAGAGTGAAACAGAAACTGGACTATTGTATTCATGTAAGCATTGTGACCAAGGGTTTACATAAAGAACGCCTATAAATTATGTTAATAAAACTTAAATTTGCTCTGCATTTTTTCATATGTTCTTTTTGCTATATTACCTTAGTTTTTTTTTTTACTACAGCTCTCCGAAAACTTGGAGGGAATTATGAATAACCCTGTATAATAAATAAATTTTAAATTTCTGCCCTCCTCTTTATTATATATATAGAAAACTTTTTTAAATCAGATGAGGGATGTGATAATCGATATTAGTGATAAATATATCTTTGGGAACTGTTTGAAATTCATGCAGTGTGGAGAACACTTGCGCATTACACGATCTTATTAATAGAGTTCAATGCCGTACACAAGGGAGGGAATATTAAATATCCCCCATAGGCTTACAAATTTTTAATTTTTAACATAAAGATAAATCACGGTGCTTTTGTCTACTCGTTTCCCGTTAAAGAAGTCTATGTACGCTGCTGAATAATTAAATGGTTTTGGAGCTTTTATGTTAGTGGTTTTTACGTACTGATACACTTATCCCAGGAGGTATTCAAACATTTTAAGGCAAGCAGGTCAAACTCGCGGACCATAACGAATACCTTTACAGCCCAGTCAATATAATACAGCAAAAAATTTTACTAAAAATAATTTAGCTTAATTTTTGAAATTTCTTATAACTGATAAAGAAACACAACATTCGTCAATGAACTATTACTAATTGCGTTGAATGGACGCGCCATCTCTTCCACCAATGGAAACAAAAATATTTTAGTAGATGATAATAATTACTATATCACGCCATTAGTCTTCTGTAAAAGTACTTCATTTTCACCCTAGAGTGGTCATGGTCATAGAGTTGTCGAGTACATGTCCTGATGTTAGTGAATACCCGTAGTTTTCAGGGACTAATACACGTTACATCTGCCATGGCTCAAACTTTTTAGTTTGAAGTGATGCAGAAGTTAGGAGACTGGGGTGATAGGTCAGATGTTGTCCTCGTCACTTGGCTGCGATTCAAAATTACGATAACCATCACCAAAAGCCCTAGCGTTGCTTTAGTGTGAGACGTTAACGAACACTCACCCACTCCATTTTGAGGTGAAAAAATATTATATTATGCTTATTAATTTGTACCGTTATTTTGTGGCTAATAACTTGTCTAATATGCTCAAGAAATAATATTTGATTTTTTTAAATTAGAAAGTTTCATTAAAGTTATAAAAGTCTTATCCCTTTTAGGCTGTCCTATTCAGCTTTTGTTTATCGAAACCAAGCGGTAAAAATAACAGAACAAAAATTACTGACAAACATCAACATTTCTGAAAAAAAAAATGCAAATTGAAGTCCTTGGTTTGCTATAAAAGAAAAATAATATACCTGATGTATAATAATGCTGTTAGTGTGTACCAAAATTATAGAGCATGAAATTTCATCATGAATAGTATGAGCATTTTGATACTAATCCCAAGGAACAAAAATAAATAAGAAAAAAAAATTACCACAGTAACTACACGTACTGCGGTCTCCTTTGACTTATAAGGCTTTGACACATGGCGAGAGATGGGTTCTGTTCTAAAGGCTACGTATACAACTCAGAAATGCATAAATAATGCAGTTCAAATATTCATGGCAATACAGAAGATTAAATGGACAGGACACTTAATAAGATTGGATGTCAATCGAGCCACTAAAAAAGCTTGGCTAAGCTAGTTGATACCCAGCAAAAAGGGATACCATAAGTGAATTGTCCGACTAGAAAACGACTAGGAAACTATTAAGGTGATAAATTGAAAAACCTTATCCTAGAAAAGGACAACGTGAAGTTGATTTCTGAGAAAGATGAAGAGAAGAAGACTACTCAAATAACAAATCTTTGCCAATGTATAATTTAGAATAATCTATCTTTGGGTGTATTCGATCTTCGTTACCAGCCAAGTGCGACAAAAAAGTTTGAAAGCCATTGCTCAATGTGAAAACGTCAAACCATGAAAAAGCAACGCATACCCAATGATAATTGTTCTTTGGGCATGTTTTTTATAATAAATTGTGATTATGTAGTGCATGATGAAACTAAATATCAAAAATCCTTATTGGCATAAATAATTGCTCTCTCAGCTTTATCTATTGTAATATTATGTATAGAATTTTTAAAATCAGTTAAAGAAAGAAAGAATTATTCCTAATTTAAAGATATTTAAAATGGTATTAAGTATTTAAAACAATAGAAACAAAGGTATGATCTTCAACAAATCTTAAAGCTTTCAATGTTTGGAAGGGGACAATTTAAGATCTAACTGGTTTCTTAAACTCAAATAAGCTTTAAATTTCAATCACAGGAAAGGGTAAGGATAGGTCAGTCACGAAAAGAGGTTAAATATACGCGGTATAGAAAATTAAAACATGTATGTAAAATAATGATGGATTATTAAATGAGAAACGGGTTAATAAATGAAAACAGAGTTACTTTTCTTACTTCTGGCACGCTTTGGATCGAAAAGTCTCGAGAGTGCACTTAATTGGTTCTTAAATTTTGCTTGTTGTTAAATTTGTGGAAAATTCCGATCACGCTTTACGTCATTTGCCTCAATGCTGAGAAATAAATTTTTATTTAGGTTTCTTGTACTTATTTACATTATAGAGTTCTTCCTGCGCATAGTGACGTCTTATGACTTCTTGAGGTCCTGGGTCTCTATGTAAAAGTATGAGCCACTGTGACATTTGCAGGTATACAGTATATAGCATACGTTGTCAAATACTCATATAAACGATAACCCGAAAAAAATAAATGTCCGTGATTCACAATCTCACAAAACTAGATAGAAAACTACTCGACTGACTACCGCCTTTCGACTAAATGAGTAGTGATAGCATATGGCGGTAGGCCTAGACCTATGCACGGAGGCTGGTCATGACCTAATAATAGCCTTACCACTGTTGTCAGTTGGCGTATATAGTTCGAAACTTTCAGTTTTTCGGAGAATATGTCCGAGAATAACACACGCACACACTTAACGGTTAAAATTATTCGAATCTTGATCTAACTGAAGCCGGGTCAAGAACCAGGGGCGTAACGTATACCCCTGCATCGCGGGGGACTCAGGATTTCAGGGGACCCAAAGCCTATGTTATGGTATGGTTTTGCAATTCTTTGTAAGATCTGGCTTGAAACCTAAAATCTGACTTTGCAGGGTGCCCCTAATATTCTTCGTTGTGCCACTGTCAAGAAGGAAATGAGGCACTGGGCCCAGGTCCAGTGGACCCATGCTTTAAAGCGTTCTTTCTTGTGTAGAAACATTAAAGTATAATTATTTAACTTATTCCTGAACATGCAAGTTTCGATATTCCATTCCACTACTTGTTTTACATTTTGCGTCTTAATTTCTTTTTTTTTTACGTTAAATTTTGTTCAACATAATATTTTCTTTAAGTTCTTTCCCCACTTATACTATTAAACATCACTGCAATTATTTTATTTAAAAAAAATCTACCAGTGACAGAAATGTTTATAATGAGACAAAGACATTAGAAATGTTAAAAAAAAAAAAAAAATCACGACTGAAATTCCTGAACAAAATGTAACGAACAATGAACGGAAAGTGATGGAAACGTATCATTAACATGACGACAATGGATCAAAAGATACATAATTGCGAGTTACTTCAATGCACACTTTCAAAAATGGCACAACATAAACTTTAGAATATCGAGCCGAACAATGTCGAATCTTTTTCAACTGTCCTCAAAATCAACTTCACATTATTGACATCTGTCATCGACTAAGCGATATCAGATAGGTTGTAAACTCTTCTTCGATTGACAGATGTTTTCGATTGGAGTAACATTTCTTTTGTGAAAGAATGATTTTGATTTTTATCAGACTCATTTTTTTCCTAGTGCTGAGTCTGTTGGGTTTATAGAAAGAATTTTCCGACAAAAAAGGCAGGGCAGATGATACGAATGACGTGGCTGTGAAAAAAGCATAAGCGGATTTTAAAAATTGTTGCCATTTGAAAAATGAAAATGTAATGAATAAGTCCGAAATTTTTTAAATTAAAAATATTTTGGATAATATTGGTGAAGTGACAAAGTGAAAAGTCATGCTTGCTTTTATCGCATTCGTTCTACTCTCATTCACAAGTTAATAATTATTAACAAATGATTAGAATCAGGTGTTGTTATTGTTTTAGAAAAAAAAATGTAAAAAAAAATATTTTCCAATGTCAAGATACTTTTTTCTAGCCACGATTTATTTGAATTGTTTAAATTTCAAAATATTTCTTATTACTGTTATTTATTGAAGAAATAATTATATGAAAAACTGGAAATGCAATTTTTTTTCAACAATAATTTGCTATTGGGTAATTGATAGAAATCGTGGGTTCCTTTTTACTAATGTTGCGTTACAAAAAATGCATACGCAATAAAAGTTACTTAAAAATTTACTCAAAATTAATTTAATTCTAGGATATTCCAATGATCCAGATGCAAAGATATCTATAGTATGCTTTATTTCGCACACTTAATTTATTTTATCTACATTTCTGATAGTATTTAAAGAATGAATTCAAATGAAAAAAGTACTGGAATAATGTTAGTTCATTGATATTTTTCAGGTTTTAATAAATAATTGTCGTTTTTTTTTCTTTTAGAATTCTAATTACACGAAGCGAAAAAAATCTTTTACAAAAAATTTTTAATTTAATTTTAAAATTGATTTTAGGAGTACTCAATGGCCCATACAGATTACTTTAATGTGAGGGGTTATATTTGAAAAAAGCATAGATAAAAGACAGAAATTTAATTTTTTAGGCTATGAAAATTAAAAAATCTTTTTATCTATGGGAAGGGTTTGAATCCGCAAACTCCAAAATAAAAATAATACAAAACAAATAATTTAATGCTTATATACAGGGGGAAAAAAGATTAAAATTTGAATTAAAAAACTTTAAATAAAAGATGACTTTGTTATTAAAATATTTCTTACTTCTGTAATTAATCCTCGTCTTTTACATTCTTCAGCCTTTTGTTGAATAAGTCTTGCAAGTTTGCAGATAATAACTCCATTGTCCAGCTTGTCCATAA
Organism: Trichonephila inaurata madagascariensis; assembly: GCA_019973955.1. NCBI lineage: Eukaryota > Metazoa > Arthropoda > Arachnida > Araneae > Nephilidae > Trichonephila > Trichonephila inaurata. The sequence continues at coordinate 30,840 of BMAV01005137.1, forward strand.
AATTACTAGCCGTTATATCTTCTACTTCTGCGAAGGAAAATAAAATAAAATAAATGGAGAGTATCAACTTATAATGTAACCATAAGTCAACAATCATAATCAAAAAAAATGAAATCAAACAGAAATTTCCGTTTACAATTAATAACTTTGCATTTATGTTCCATACCAATTTCGTTACGCAACTTTCAGCTTATTTCAAAATTTGGCTTTGTTATTTTTAAACGTTTTGAAAAAAATTGTATTTAAAAATATTAAATATTTAATTCGTTGATTATAGTTCCCTGCTTTTTATTTTTATTTTACAAGACAAAAAAAATAAACAAAAAATAAAACTGGAAAATAACTTCACATTTTCCTTGATAGATGGCACCACAATCGTAGCGTTTAACTGGAAGTGGTTCTTCAGTTGAAAGGTGTCATTGCCAGCAGGAGAGCAACAAAAACAAAACTTGCTATTGTTTAGACGTATCCAATTATCCAGTGAAAAAGCAATAAAATGCCTTTGATTTACACTGGTGTTTATTTTATGAGTAAGTAAAGGCCGGTTTTTTCTCTTACATTTTCTTCATTAACAGCTTTTGTTTCTTCTGTATCAGCTGAAAGTGGGCCATGTGGGTGCACTATTTTTATTCAAAAGAATCCCGCGCAAACAATTAAACGAGGAAAGTACTTTTTTTAAAGTTTTTTTTTTAATAGTGTGAATGCGAAAATCATTGAGTCTTGTTCAACACTATTTTGCAAGTTAACAGAAATGAGCGGGAAATTCTTTTGAATTTAACGAACAAAATGAAAACTGAAGTTTCTAAACAAAGTAATATATATATATAATTGTTGTTTCTAAGTTATTTTTGACAGATAAAGCTTTTCAAATTTGTGACCTGTCGGTGCATAATTCAAGTTTCATGCTATTTTACAATTACAATTGAATGTTCTAAATTTAACTTTTTTTTTTTCTAGGTGTTACAAAGGTATTATTTTAAGATAAAGTAAGAAAAATTCATTTATAGCACTTCAAACGAACTTCACAAAAACATTTTCCTCAAAGTTTTTCGTTTTATGAGTAGGGGCAAGTTTAATTATTTTTGTATTAAACGTTACTTGCTTGCTTGATTGGTTATTAACGTCACATTCTGAAGCAATTCGAGGGCTATGGGCAACGGACTTTAAAATTCTGAAAGAAGGCCAAGTGAAGATGGAACCGTCTTACACATCACGCCAACATGAGGACTTCTGAGTTTCGTAGTGAGATAGTATTCAGTAGCATCAAGATTCGAACCCACGATTTGACGGAAACAGTGTCGAACATGAAATCAGGAAAAAATCAGAAATTATACAATTAAACTTTATCTCCCTTTTTTTATAAAATCATTTTTTTACCAAAGCAAATTTTTAAAAAATCTGAATTAAAAATTTGAATTGTTTATCAAACCGAAAATGATTTTAAGGATGAATAGAAATAGTGAACGAATCTCAAAACACCGAATACGAGTAAGTGTACATTTTTTACTAAAAACTTACTAATTTTACTTTAAACTTTATGCGCTTACCGACTGCTAGAAATATGTACGTGATATGTCCAAAAGTGTTCTGTATGATTTTTCGTATGTAAACGTTTGTAAGGTAGGGAAACGCAGTTTGATATAGACGCAAGGACATCTTAAGCTTTCTTGAGGCCCTGGGCCCCTACACAAATGTAGGCCCCACCTATGAAAAGTAGACGGTACATAGCATGCATTGTCAAAACCTCGAATAAACAATAACCTGAAACAAATAAATGCGCATGACTGACAATCGTACAAACCGGCTGAACCGACTGCTGCTTTTTGACTGAACTAGTAATTATAGCGTATGGTGGTTAAGCCTAGGTACATACATGGACAACGGTCATCACATGTAACCAGTTGAAATACTGACCGAAATACCCAAGGTTTCGGAGAATATAATCGGAGATAACATGAGACCGTTGAAATAATTCGAATCGTGATTTATTAAAGCTGAGCCGAGGTCTTGGACCAGGACCCAGTTGGTCCATGCCTTAAGACGTCCATGTATACACTTATAGACGATTCTAATGAGCATAATTTATGCTTGATCACATGCATAAAGCAAAAATTAAAATGCAGTAAATTTTTAATCAAAATTCGGTTAATCACAAAAATTGGAAAAGTATCGCAGGCCATTTTGAACACTTGTTGATCCCCAGGTTTTGAAATAATCCACATTTAAAACAATATCCAACTATAATGTTTCATGCCTTAAGAATTGGATCTAGGAAGGCATGGATTCGTGTACGTGTGTAAGCTATCCTCATCGCCATGCGCGTGATTCCTCCCCCCTTCATGCAGAAGCTGCAGTCATCATAGATTGCCTATGAGTGAGTGACCGTCGTTAGATTCTTATTTTTGACAAAATGACAGAAAAAAAATTTGAACAATATAAAATAAAATTTTGTGTAACAGCCTTAGCGATTCTCTAGGATTAGAAAAGATATTAGATCCACATAATAGACAGCATGCAGAAAGGGGTGTATCACAGCTGCGCGCCATCTCAGAAGAGGCGTCTCAGAGTTGTTTCCATTAAAATCATTGGGAGGAATGTATGAGAGACCAAGACTAATTAAGCCGAAATTAGTAGAAATTATGGTATCTAAAAATGAGTATCTTTTTTTGAAATTAAGTTTAAGTATTTTCTGAATCCATCTTCTTTAGATGGATTTCTTCTTTTCTATATTCTTTAGAGATGCAAAGTATCCACGAACAAATATCTTAATTGCACGTGTCCCCCTAAACGAATAAATTATGAGCGATTCTTAATGGAAAGGAGCAGATAGAATTCTTTTAAACAATTAAATTTAAATAATAATAATGAAAAAGATATTTACATAATCAAACAAGTTTCTCCCTCCCATCAGTGGTACACACAAGAGGAGATCCCGGGTCCGGAATCCCCCCCTCCACATTGCTCTGGATTTTTTTCGATTGATTATAATCTTATGTATGTAGTACGTAAAATTTAGTTAAGTATTGGTTACTAATAATTTATTTTTTTAATTAATATTAATTATTTTTTTTTTCCAATAAGACCGACTGGGTGGCATGGCTGGTTTGTCGCTGGCCTTCTGCACCTAAGGTTGCGGGTTCGACCCCGACCCAAGTCGGTGGATTTCCATGATGCAGAAAATCGACAGCAACCATGTCGTACAATTATACGGCATGTAAAAGATCCCTAGAGTGTCTGCTTGGCTTGGATGCTCTCGGCAAAATTAGATCCTGGTACAGGTTCGCATCGTCAGAGCTCAGGTGCCTTCCTCTGTGGAGGAAACTGGGCATCAAAATTATTTGCGGCGATTAGTATCCGCCTATATGGTGCCGCACCAAAAAGAGATACCAGCTCTCCGGGAATGTACTAGGTCTGCAATGGTAAAACAGTAATCCACAACCCATTAGAAAAAAAAATTTCAATAAAGTATTTTGTATTGTTTTTTGTTCCCGACAATCGACAAAATCAAAAGAATATGTTGGGCGGCGTATTGGGGTATGATACGAGAATGGCAGACTTTAGACCCTGGACCCCTCCCTCCCCCCTCTTTCGTAATCCACTCCATTAAATAAGAGTAAGAAAAAGAACGATAATAACAAAAAACAAAAGCAAGACAAAAAAAAAGAATCAACAGCCTCCACCTTCTATCGTCTAGAATCCGTTCACACGTTGTAGGAACGAGAACTCCTGCCGATTTCCAAACCACCCACTATTTTAATCCGATTCTCTTCGGGGATTAACAATTAAGATCACCGCAGGAGATCAACGTTTGAAGCCGTAGGACTACTTCCTGTAACACAACCACAACACACAAGCTACATTCATTCATCTCGACTTATTATTGCGGGGGTGTATTTGCATTTCTCAAAAAGTAAAAGTGTACTGATGCCATTCGCTGCAGCTTAATATTGAAATAAACGGTGGCACTGACCGTTTAAGTGTTGAATCGGTAATTGGGCTGTTTAAGGTTTATTGTACCTTAATTAGAATCATTCAAGGATATTAAGAAAAACAGAGCCAGAAAGAAATGGAAGACCTACCATTGTGCTTCCTATGAAAGCAGTAATTAAAATGCTAAGAGGAGCAGCTGGGATTTGTTTTTAGAAGGCATATTTTTTTCAAGGCCATCAGTTTGCATATTCTTTGAATTTTGTTTAATATTTTTATAGACTGTTGCACGATGTAATGTTTTTACGAGGTTTTTTTAAGTATTGTTATGCCTATAGTATGATGATTACACAAACCATATCTTGATAAATGTTTAATAAAATTTCTTTCCATAAAACAAAGCATAATATTAAGTAACACCTACAAATGGGCTCAATTCATGACGGTCACATGATAAAGACAAACACGCGTTCTCCATTGAATTCAAAACAAACATTAACTAATTGTACTTGTTGTTCTCTTTATAAAGGATAAAATTTCAAATTTTATAATTGGGTAAAAATGTTCAAATGTTATAAAAAATAAATTTCTTCAAAAGATTTTAAAATTAAAAAAACATAAACGTATTTTATGCACGTACTTTTAAATAAAATGCATTTTGTCTACTTCTGTGCATTATTGTTGTTGATAAATTTGTATTTTTTTTTAAGAGAAAGTTTCTGAAATGATCAAAAGTTGGCAACAACTAAACGCATGAACTGATTAGATGGAAACATATGATTGCTTTTATCGAGTGACTATGACGTCACATGAGATTTTGAACTGGTTGGCTAAAAACACGTGGTTATCTTTATCATGTGACTAAATGATGTCACCTGAATTGAGCCCATTGCAGCAACCAAAATGCAGTAGCGTACACAGATTACTTTCATGAAGGGGTTGGAGTTATATTGTTAAAAAAACATTGGCGAAAGCCTCGTGGGAGGGAGTGTTTATTGTTGTTGTTGCCTTCTCTTTCCCGAAAGGAAACGAAGGAAAGTTGCCAGAGCCTGAGACAGAGGGGCCAGATGTACGCCTGTCGTTTGGCCAGCCTTCCCCCTACAGGTGGCAGTACGATTTAGCCCCGTTCTTTCCCCCAAATTTTGAGGGGGAACCGGGAGGGGGGGGTTGGCCTCCCATCTCTTCCCCCTTCCCAAAAAACCCAAGCCCTACGGCACAGCAGTCGGCGTCGCTAACCACTATACCGGAAGGGGTGATTATTAACGTCACGATATAAAGCAACAAGAAGGCTATTGGCAACGGACCCCTTAAATTCAAACCATGGTATAAAAGGTAAAGGGGGCAGGAGTTGTATGAGATAAACATGCTTCTGTTTTAGAAATTCAAATCCTGTCCTTTTTTAATCAAGAGGCAAGAGCTACTTTTCTACAAGAATACTTTTCTGTTCTCAATCAAAAGATTAATACTAGGATTTAGATATCAATAGCTTAAATATATAGTCATACAACATAATTAAATACCCAGCGAAGCGGGAGGGTAACAGGTAGCAAAACTATACATGAAAGTATAGTTTTATCCCAACATCACCCATTCGACGTTTTCTGAACCCAACAGTTCTCCCTCCGATCCTTGTGGAGACAGCAAGACTGTTAATGTTCACACCATGCAATTATCTCTTTTCACAGATAAACAAGAACCCATCTCTCTCTTGACCCCTGCATTCAAAGAGCAACAGGTTCTATTGGAGAAAGTCTTCAATTAAAGATCATTACCTCGGATCGCTTATTACCCAATACAGTGACCCCGAGATGGCATTTGCGCACTTTTTTCCTGCGTTCGGCTTCCTTTGAAAGATCGACCCTGGGTGTTCAATTCTTTTTATCTACCTACTCGCATGAAATTTTAACTTTTTATTACGAGAGGAATACTAATGTAATATTCATATTGGGTTTGAAGTCAAGTCAGAGACCTGCACAGGCTATCTCGTCCCTACCTAACTTTGTTTTGGTATGGGATAGGGAACAGATTTTAATGTTATATTTGATTTAGTTCATTTATGACCTTTAAGACTGTTTTCAACAGATGTTTAAGAGCCTGGACTCTAAACTCTAAACACTTTTTGTGACGGCTCTACCCGCGATTTTCTTACTAACAGTCCTCTTGGGGAATTTTTGGTCCTTATAAATGATTTTATTCGAAAGATTCCTCCGATAAAGAAAAAACGTGCAAATTAAGACTTCTATATATAGTCTATGCTTTCATGTTAAAGAGAGAGAGATAGGGCAGACTGCTAGCGGAGCAGTGATTAATCAAATTTAATGTGAGGCACGGATATTTAGTAATTGATAATTGTATTACTTAAGGTGACGATCTGTCACTTGAGAGAGATTGAATCTAGATTAGATAGCTAAGAAGGCAGAGCTATTGAAGTGACACATAAGTGTCATATTTAATTAAAGTATTCTCGTATCTCGTGTACCTCGTTAATTGTCTTCATATTTATTAATTGGGTGCATCTCTTAATTTTGGTTGATCGAGCTTGTGTTGTGGTTTGTACTGTAAATGAATTAAGTGATTTTGAATATGGCTTGTCTTCCTTCCCTTTTCCCCCCATCTCAAGGCGCGGAGGCGAAACCTTTACAATTTTTAAGTGGGAAGATAGCCCAGTTGTGATACAAGTTTAAAAAAATTTGATTTATACCACCATTTATTGTTCTGGATCTTTAAAAATATAACATTCCATAAATACGAAAATTCTTTAACTTACATGAAGTGAAAAATCTTACTTAGCGTTACGGTTAAAGATACAAAATATGAAACAAGTTTTATGCAAGAAAAAAACAAGATTCAGACCAGCACTGTCAATAGAATAGGTAGCGTGTTTTTCAATAAGAGAAGGTGAGTGCTCCTAGTCTGGGTTTTATCATATTTATATTTTGGAAAAATACAGTGCTCAAAGAATGTATCAGGCACATAAATTAAGATTAATGAATGTCACTATTTTCTTACACTGGAAAATCTGAATTAATTGACATTAGAAATATTTATTCTATTTCACATAAAAAAAAGAACTTGAAGACAATATCATCGTCATTTTATTTTACCTATTCTTTAACATTGTGCGAAGACAGCCTAAAAATAAGGACTGATTTGAAAAGAAGAAACCTATTTAGAGCTCTCTCGAGTTAAACCGAATGGCTAACACTTGAGAAATGAGAACTTCTGAGAAAGCATTTCATATAGTGAAATATGTTTAACACGTAACTGGGACTGAAATATTTTTCATGTTAAAGATTATTGCAAAAAAAAAACATGTATTCAACAGAATTAAGTTTATTTACGTATGTATAGTACATTTTATTTATATATTTATATGCCTTTTAAAATAAGTAGCTCTATATCAGCTGTCAAAAAGGCATTTAGGTAAGCAAGAGCCCAAAACCGAAAAACATGGCAAGGGGTCTATGAGACAAAAGGTTTGGGAACTTCTGGTTTAGCGAATTTAATATAATTTATGATTTCTACCTCTCTCAAAAAAAAATTTAACTAAATCCAACAAACGAGTGAAAATGTCGATTTAACACAATTAATTAAGAGTAGGAGATTAAAATATTTAACTACGGATTTCTCTGGTTATTACATAACTTTCTCAACCCAAAATGTACGTCACGCTGTGTAGTACTTAGCACTAATTTTAACGGAACTAATCGGATAATTTAAAATGACGATGGAAAAAAAAAGAAAAGAAAAGAAAGGCTATTACTTTAAGTGGATTATATGGTAAGAATTAGTGTGCTTCAAAACCGGAGTGTTAAGAATTTGAAACTGCACTTCTAGAAGATTTATTGAGAGTGTTGGTCTAAGATGCTTTGACGAACGAGCTAAGCTAAGGAGAATATCTGGAAAGGAAAGAAGATAATACTCCAAACACCCTGATCACCTGAGGTTTGAAAAAATAACCATTAAAAATAATTTTAAGCCTTTTTACACGTAAACGTAATAATATATTATTATTGGGTAGCGTTAGCCATAAAGTCTATTAAAATTACTACAAATAAAAGTTACTAAGTACTACTATACTAAAGTTATGGTTCATTTTTCTCCTTAGGAGAATTTTATCTCAGGTATGATCTCCTAGTTTTTAAAAAGGGGTGAACAAACTTATATGCATCGTTTATTTCAATAAGGAGCGGATTATGTTTTTGCTTAATTTCTGGTGATATGTTATGTAATAACTAAACTGTCTCTAACAATTCTAGAATTATCCAACGTAATGCTTACTTAAAAAATTCTTAAGAAAAAACATTTTTTTTTAAAACACAAATTATGTTTGTTTGGATACCTACAATGTGATGTTTTACTGAAATGTTCGCTTACAAATTGCATTTTTTTAAAAATGCATTTTAACATTTTGATTGACTGATATGGAACTTTTTTTATTACATCGGATCATTTCTCAGAATAAAGTATTTGTTAAAATATCTTTTGACAAATTTTAATTTTATATTTTCTAATAAAATCGTTTAGTAGTTATGCAATTATAATATTTTTGCTGAAATAACTTTTGGAAAATTTTAATTTTATTTTTTCTGATAAATCGTTTGGTAATTATATAATTATAATATCTTCGTGAAAGTGTATAAATCGTTTGTTATTACTATCTAATTGATAACTGTTTTCGTAACCGATTTATAAAATACAATTGGTAAGAAATAATAATTTTCTAAGTTCGATTTTAGTCTTAGAGTTAGTAGCTATGACTGATTAGTATCTTGTTGCAATCGTGTTTGTATGATAAAGGATGAGTTTGAGTAAAATTAATGCGCGCGTTAAGACTCGTTTGTAAAGAATTCATAGACGATTAAAAATTATAGTTGTGACGGGGCTTTACGAGACTTTCTACTAATAATCCTCTTGGGGAATCTTTGGGCCAGCAATCGCGTTATTTCACAGCCATCCCTCTCAAGAAGAAACTATGACATGCAGATTAGCTAGTGTATTTATAGTTAAAGTTTAATAATCGTAGATTAGAAGAAAAAGGAGCGGAGTCGTTGAAAGCTGTACTGAAACGGTAAGAATCAGAATTTCGCCGCGTGACTAAAAGACGGACTTTAATTATTAGAATAAATTAAGGAAATTAGGATTCTTGTGATAACATTGATTAAAGTTAAGCTATTCGGATTTTGTGCGCTTATTCACATAAGGTTTGAGCTCTCTTTATATCACTCCAAAGGTTCCCTTTATAGATTGCTTGAGCTGGAATATTTTTGGTAATAATAAATTAGATTTATCATGGTTAGTCTTGGTCATCCATCTTTACTTCCTACAGATTTAGATCGATTAGATGGCGAGGAAGCGTCCCCAGGGGTGAGGCCTTTACATGGTTAATATAACGTATGAATTTTTTTAAAAAGTTCGAAATTCGTCCAAAGAAAATGCGATAAATTCGAAAGAAATATGTAGAAATGTAAAACGGAAAGATCACTGATCTGGCAAGAAAACTTAAAGACATACGAATACAGATATGAACAAAATCAATGAAAATAAACTCGATACTAAAAAATGTATAGTTTCGATTAAAATTCGGATATCTTTTATTACTATTCTTTAAATGCCTGGATTTGTTTTTTGCAACACATAAGATGCAACAATTTTATTTTATTCTCCAAGGATTACTTCAGAAATTAGCAACTATTGACTGTTAAAAAGTTCTGCATTTTCATGTGGGAAAACTAGCTTTGTAAAAGATCGAATTTCTATCTCAAAAAGGAATAATTTATTTCTCAAAAAATCGATTCCGAATGCAAATTTTATTCGAAAAAATATTTTAATTCGTATTAGTTTTCAATTACTTTCATTTCGGATTTATGGAACATGCAAAACAGCTTCTGGTTGATTCTAATTCCAGCTGAGCTACATCACTTTATCAATTCATGAGAAATGCTCTTGTTCTTAGATTTAGATGCCCCGTAGCGAATTTCTGTGAAATTCAAACGACACATTCGAGAAAATGGAAACCGATTTCTCGCATCACTGAACAAATTGCTCATCAGATTCAGATTATCGAATTCTAGTTATTTAGAGAACGAAAGTTCTTCCTTGATACATAAAAATGAAGTGAATGTCATGGAAAAATGATAAGAAAATAAAAACGAGTTTAAAAAGAAAGCACTTCTCCGTACGAAAGTTCTCTCTGAGGTTTTATTAGTTTTTATTCGAGCATGACTTCGCAGAACTATAAAACTGTGTAACACATTTCAAATCATGGAAAGCTATAAATAATAAGTTTTTTCTTTATTGTAAAGAAAATTGTATAAATATTTTTTTTTACTTAGTGGGGAAAAATGCATTATACACCTGCAACTGCAACCCCATGGGCCGACTGATGTTTAAAAATTTTAGATTAAATACTCCAGAGAGCACACAGTCGTAATATTCTAAGGAAAGAATCTAAGCTAGCGACTAGAATTTGAAACATTCTGTGAAACACCCTCCGGTGAAGCATTGTGGCTCATTATACGTAATTCGAATGTGTCCTTTAAGGTATCCGACTACGTTCGGAACCGTGATTTTAAAAAAGCGAATAAATGGATAATTTTATGATATTTAGTGTCACTTAGAGTAGAATACATGTATAAAATTGTTTTAGACATTTTGACAAAAAAAAAATGATTTAAATACAATATTTTGACAAAAAATTAACTTAGAATAACCTTTTTTCAAAATGTTCTCTTTTTGTGAAAAATGCTTCTATTATAATATTTTGCCTGTAAATAGCTCAGACCTCTGTACAGAGGCTCAACTATGATTTTTGAAAAATTCACATTGTTTTCAGAGTTACAACCAATTGAAATAATTATCAGCCTTTTTTTCCTTAAAATTTCTCCCCTCTATTGTCGTAAAACACGGATAAACCCACTTCTAAGTTATATATTTCAAAAATTCTAGTTTGAGCCTCTGTAGAGAGATCTGAGCTATCTACAGGCAAAATATTAGTATAATAGAAGCATTTTTCACAAAAGGAGATTATTTTGAAAATGGGTCATTCTATGTTCCTTTTTCTCGTCAAAATATTGTAATTAAATAATTTTTTATTGTAATACTATTCTTAAAACAATTTTTATACATTTTCTAATCTAAGTGACACTAAATATCGTAAATATTATCCATTTATATGCTTTTGCAAAATCACGGTTCGAACGTTGTCGGATACCTTAAACGTGGTAACGTAGCTTGAGGAAAGCGAAATTTATTTCTCATCACTTAAACAATTTCCTAATTTGAAATTACTCTTAAAAGATAATTTTATATGTTCAAAGTAAAATAAAATCAAGACTAACTTAATTTCAAAATCGTTATGGGGTGTGGTGTGGAAATTAGGAGACGGATGCAACATTCGTGCTTTTTACTGTCATTTGTCCATTTTCGTTCGCTTTGGGACTTTTTAAAAATTAGCGGCACAATGGAGTAGAATAAGATATACTAATGAGACGAGCTTAGTAAATCTGAATCATGATTAGATGATGAGAATGGCACTTAACATGGTTCCTTCCATATATGCTTAATTTCCATACAACACCATTGGGTCTCACCTAAACTTCGATCAAGAAAGGAGAGTTCATGCTAATTTATCCCAGTATCTATCAATTTTAAATTAAATTTAAATAAAATTAAAGCAATAATTCCTACACTGAAGTCTAGACGCAGAGTGTAAGATATCGTAATGATTAGGTATACAGTATTATGTCGGTATACACAATCACGTGGAATAAAACTGTTTATTAATCCCCCCCTCAACTGTATATTCTTCATCGACAAATTCTCGTATTAAGGCTGTTTTCGCCATATAAACATTCTTCATCGACAAATCCTCGTATTAAGGCTGTTTTCGCCATATAAACAAGAGCGTGAACTTAACGCGGAACACATTTTCAAGCAGAAAAATGCCTCAATTTTTATAAAAATTTGTGACATTGTAATTCGTGCACTTTTTTATAATATAGCGCTTTTAAAATTTCAAAATATTTCATAAATAATTAGTTTTTTCTTTTAACATGTTAAGGGATAGTTCCTTTAGCATTACGGTATAGGAGAAAAAAATGTGTGAACGCGGATAAAAATGAGTAGTATAATAAAGTAAGTGATTCTCTACAGGATAGTGAAGCCAAAATATAACATTAATGTTGAGCACTTTTATATCTGAATAAATATTCCGAATTTGGGTCCTATTCTTTAACATTAGCCGAAAACAGCCTTAAGTTTCGCACATAGACGCTATTTAGAAGAAATTGTGACCAGAAGGAATTTGAGGTTGTACTTATAGTGGAGGACTTTGCCTCCCTTGATGGATTCGTGGGTATGAGAATGCGAGTTGTATTGATTTTTATTTTAATTAACGTCACGAGAAGAACAGGAGTCATTAACGTGAAGCAACACGAGGGCTTTTGGCGACGGACCGTGTAATATTGAATCTCGGTCAAGTAAAAAGGCGTCATTTAGCTAGAGCTCCATTCTAACAAGATTCACACCACGCCAAAAGTGAGGACTTTGAATCTGGAAGGATTTAACGTGCATCCGTCCCTCTATGCGGCGGGTCTTCAATAGTAATTAGGTTTCGAACTCACAATTCGATAACGAAGGCTATGATTTCGAGACCACGATTACTCGGCTAGCACAACATTTATTTGGAAGAATTAGAAGAAAGGCACACGGCACAGCTGACCACTAAAGGAGCTGAAGGAATCCGAGAAAGAAGCGTCTAAAGATAAGATGGATACTGTCTCTTCCTGGATTATGAAGGATAATAAACAGCGTTCTTACTTCAGTAATCAATGAAACTAAAGCCCAAAGGGTGAATCAAGAGAAATGCCACTCTAACAAAGCCCCGTGTGTGAGTTAGTGTTTATTAAAGTGGCAGTTGAACAAACGCGAGGGCTATCAGTGACGGACATAATTTTGAACCTCCGTCAAGCGACCAAAGTACACCAACGGGAGGACTCAAAGTCCTCCCATTAAGGCTCAAAGCCTTAACAGATATAGCGTGCATCGGCCTCTTCAACACGACGGATCTTTTATGCCACTAAGGCTCGAATTCATCACACGCCGACCAGAAGTCCGTGACTATGACCACTAGGCTACCAAGGTCACCTTAAGCAAATCGCAATCACATTCATTGGAATGAACAGATAATGTCATATTTTCAAAATGTCCTAAGAAATAGACAAAAGAAAAATTCTTTTAATTGATATTTATTTAGTAAAAGTCAATTTAACTATCCTCAATCAGATCCAAGCAGGGAGAAGATCATGGAAATGGAAAAATTAAAAATTGCCAAAATTTTTATTCATTTTATTTTATTGATTTTATACTTATATAATTTTCTGTTAATACATAAGTATAAATCATACTTTATACAATCTCATTTATGTATATGATCGTAAAAATAAGTTTTTTTTTCCCTTCGTGGGAACGAATTAATCTGCTACTTTTTATTTCTTATGGGAAAAAATCATTTTGTGTAAGTTCAATTGTCTGGAACGGCTTAAGGATAAAGATAGAGAAGTACCACGTTTTATTTTAACAAACTAAATTAATCCAGTTTTTATTTTAAAAATATATTATGGTTAATAATTTTAAATATTAGAAAAGTCATAAGATTACGATACTCAATTTTAATTTCTTAGTTTAAAAAGTATTTAAGACTAACACATATATTCTGAAACATATTCGGTTTATATACGGTAAAAGCATTAACATTTCTTCATGTTTTTCTAAAACACAAGGTTGAATTACACAACACTCACATTTTTATTTGCTTCAATAAAAATAAAATCTGAACCTCGGTATTTGCTTAATTAGTAATTAAGAATAACCTGGTGGCTGTTTGCCAATTCTAACACCTTTCAACACAAAGCGATAAAAAAATGCATGCTGTATTAATTTGAGTAGTGTAAACAATGTTTGTGCAATCGGACATTACATCAGTATTTCCAGAAAACTAATTAACGCTAGGGAAGTGCAAAACTCTGGATAAATTAAATAATTATTTATTGTTTTATTATTTTATTTTAATTGAGTGAAAATGATTAAGAATGAAAAATAGGAAGAAAAATTATTTCAATTAAAAACGTAAAAAGGAAATATAGAATTAGCAAACAATAAATTGAATTGATATCTCTCCCCCTCCCCCTCACACATATACACGCTGCTCTAAGACATTCATTATTTTAATCATTTAAAATAAAATATACCCACAGACGTTAAGCATTCATAAAGGGAAAGTGACGAAATTTTTCTGCTAGTCATAAATTAACTTTTCGTAATGTCATTAAGTTTGAAAAGTAACTTTAAAAAAAAAAACGAATTTTATCTCAATATCAAAAAATGTCATTCTTTTTTAAATAAAAGGTATGTTATTCACAATTTTTCAGTTATATATCTAGAAATGATATTCTTAATTAGGGGTCACCTTGAAGGAGCTGAGCGATATTTTATGGTGCGTGTGAGATTTTGTTATTAAGTTGCACGACTTAAATTTTACAATTAAACAAATATATACTACATCATAGCACATTATGAACCAACTTTTTGAAATGACGAATTTTTTTTTCTTTATATTAGTGAAAATTTAATTTAAAAAATGTGTGAAAAATTTTGTTTTAAAAAAATGTGGAAAAAAAACGTACAAAGATAATTAGTTAAAATGAAAATCAACTCACCTTAAAAAGAATCAAGATCAAAATTAGATTTTATGATAAATGATTTTGTAATTATGCATAGAAGTGTTTAATTAAAAGCCTTCAAATTGGATTTTCATATGTTTAATTGAAATAGCATATAGATTTCGTTAAATTTCTCGAGTTTTCAAATTTAATAATTGCGTAAGTGTAAAATATGTATAAAAGTAAAAATATATTTAGAAAAGCACAATTTTGAAGAAAAATGCGTATATACAAATACATAATTAAAAGTTTTAATGTTTATATTTAGAGATTCTAATTTTCAAAATATTTTGTATATAATCTTAAATTTAATTTTAAAGAAGGAGGTTAAAAATACTTTGAAATTCAGAAAGAATTCTCAACTATTTACTTTTGGACTTGCGGTTATTTCCCCTCTAGATGAATAAATTAAATATTAACGAACTTTACAAAAAAAGTAATCTGAATACTAAAAGATCTAATTTATTTTAATGAATAGTAAAATTTTAATATTTAAATAAACTAACAAACATTGTGTGAAATGTTTTTTTATTGTATTTGCTTAATTTTGAAAAATAAAAACCGATTTTCCAGAGGCGGACATTTGATGAGCTTGACTAAAGCATAGAAAATAAAGAGAGAGGGGGGAAATAAATAGATAAAAGAAAATTTAAAAATTATTCTTAAGGTTAAATAATGTGTTAAATCAACTTGAATTTCTTATTTTAAACTTTGCATTCGAAGGCCAAGTTAAGGTATCCGACTACGTTCGGAACCGTGATTTTGCAAAAGCGTATAAATGGATAACATTTATGATATTTAGTGTCACTTAGATCAGAAAATGTATATAAAACTGTTTCAAGAATAGTATTACAATAAAAAATTATTTAAGTACAATGTTTTGACAAAAAGTGAACATAGAGTAACCCATTTTCAAAATATTCTCCTTATGTAAAAAATGCTTCCATTATAATATTATTTTGCTTATATATTGCTCAGACCTCTGTACAGAGGCTCAACTAGAATGTTTGAAATATATAACTTAGAAGTGGGTTTATCCATGTTTTACGACAACAGAGGGGAGAAATTCTAAGAAAAAAACGCTGATAATTATTTCAATGGGTTGTAACTCTGAAAATAATGTGAATTTTTCAAAAACCATAGTTGAGCCTCTGTAAAGAGGCTTGAGCTATATACAGGCAAAATATTATTATAATAGAAGCATTTTTCACAAAAGGAGAACATTTTGAAAAAAGATTATTCTAAGTTAATTTTTGCCGAAATATGTATTTAAATAATTTTTGTTAAAATGTCCTGAAACAATTTTATTCATGTATTCTAATCTAAGTGACACTAAATATCATGAAAATTATCCATTTATGAGCCTTTTTAAAATCACGGTTCCGAACGTAGTCGGATACCTTAATAAATATGAATAACATTCTGACAATATCTTAAGTTATTTACTTAATTACATGGTAGTTACTTATTATTGAAATCATTGATGTAACTGAATCTAACTTATCTTAGTAAAAACGATGAAAACTAAATTTTCAAAAACAACGGCCTCAGTATTCATATATCAATAAAAAACGAAATTGTTATAATTCTAGCTCAATACTAAATAGTATGTAAGAATATAGCAAGACAGTACAAACCAAAATGGAACAGCCATATAGTAATACAGTAGCAAACTCTTGGGCTTAGAACTAAGATTGTAAGGTTAAATTATATCTTCTTTTCCACCGTTACGCATGTTTATAAATAATATGTACCCTAACAGGATATTTTTTATGAAAATTTCAAAGAATTATAATGAAATATATAATAAGACAAATGCTCCTCAAAGATAAAACCTTAGACCTTAAAAGATGAAATGCTTATACATATACACAATTAATAAATCGAATATTTAATCAAGAAAAATACAACTCTCTGAAATATTATAATACTTTTAATAAACAAAATAATCATCATAGCTAATAACTGATTATTAAGAGTAAGAATATGTTATATAAATTTATAAAATATATGCACAAGGTTCAGTAATAAAATCGATACAAACAATTCTAACAAACGTGTACATCTGCTTTAAGTAAAACAATATATTTCAATCAGATAAAAATGTTTTAATGTTTTGGTAACAGAAACACTTACTTAAAACATCTCTTATCCATGAACAAAGCTTGCTTTTTTCAGCCTCCAACAACCTGTCTTTATAATACATGGTTGAGTCGAAATGTTCGTAGGTTTTGTTATTTTTCGGTCTCGTTTAACGTTTCTTTGGCTATTTTATGAGCTGCTGTACTATCAAACTTGAAAATTCAACAAATATTTGAAAATACCAAACCAAAAAATATAAAATGAAATTATTTTTGGAATAAAAATTAGAATCCCTCAGACAAAAGTTCTCAGATTTCTTGGTGGATTTTGAAATTAAAACAAACAAAACAAAAACCCTTAAAATCCAAATTTTCAATGCCTATACTTTAAATCCTAATACAATTAATATTATAAAAAACTTCTGTACACAGAGAATCGATATTGATATCCAAATCGATATAACAATGAATTTCTCACATAGGAATAGGCCAAATTAAACTGGGTTTTCTGAAAACCAAATCAAACTCTTCGACTAAAATGCAGTGTGAAACAAGTAAATATTTCTATAAATTTTCAAAAGTTAAGACCATAAAATTTTTTACAATTCATCCTGATATGGTAAAGTATTATAGTAATGAAAGAATCTATAAAGTTAAAAAGAGAAGCTTTTGAGTAATTTAACAATCTAAATAATTAGCGAAGAAATAAATATTTTTTGCATAATATTGCACAGATCAACCATCTATTTGAAATAGCAAAAATTGTTGCTTAAATTTCTCCTCTAAAATTCATCAAAACTGCAGATTAAGGAATTTTTATCTACTGTAATTCTCATCTAATTACGTTAGAGAATGATGTCAAATATCCTCAACTAAGTAAAATAAAGAACACCTTTCAGGTAAGAACAAAATTTTTCAAGTATAGCAACTTAACCAAACACCCAACAATAAAAGTCCAACGGCATAAAAATCACAACCAAACTGGATTCTTTTCTTCAACTAAACTCCTCCAACACTTTTCACTCCACAAAGCTAACTGAAAAATAAACTTAAAATATAGCACAACGCTCTTTCACTTAAAGACAACAGCTCCTGGCACCTGCCTGAAAAATCACTCAGTTTTCAAATAAATCGAGAAAACAGTCGATTAAAATCGATAAACGATCTCCTCCGGGGCTAAACATCGACGTTTAGAGCACCCAAACTCCGTGAGTCGAATGCTCAACGTGAATTGCCGAAGAAAAAGCGTGGATCAACACCAAAAACTTGAGGGTGTCATTCCTGGTGACCGTGAAAACGAGGAAAATAATAAAAATAAAAGATAAAACATCTTTTTTTTGCATCCTGCAGGCGAGAGGGGGTGCCTTATAGAAGAGGAAGAGCGCGGAGGTGCAGTTGGTGAAATATGCAAATGTCTGTTTGCACACACACACACCTACGGGTTGAAACCACGTGAAGGAGTTTGGCTGTGAGATTTTTATTTCTTTTTTCGCGCTCTTTAGGTTTCTGTGGATGAGGATGAGGAAATCTAGAAACCATGGGTGGGGGTGGGGAGAATAACAGAGGGATGCCGTCTCAATTAATGTGTCAGAATTGCAACATAGTGATGAGGAAGTTTGGTACAGGTGGTGTTCGCCTTCGTGGGAGTTTAATTTTAAAAATGTAAATTTTCAGAGTTCTAATAGAGGAGTTTAAGATTTAAATGGATGGTTTTGTTTCGAAATGCATGTGATTGTTGTGGGTGATTTATTGTGATTGATGGGTAAATTGTGTGCGAAGAAAAACGATTGATTTTCGTATGAATGAATACTTTCGAGGTTTTTTGTTTTGGATTGCTCCAATTTCAAGGTACTTAAAAGAGTATTTTAATATTTAACAATGTCTACTTTTGTAATTAATATAAGTTATAATATATCATGCGACAAAATTTAAATATATTTATTTTAATTCTCTTGCAAGAGAACTAAAAAGCAATATTAAAACATTAGTACACATCCACTGGGGTAAAAGCTGGGGTTTACTTTAAAAGAGGAAACATAAGTTTAAAAATCGAGGAGTTTAAAAAATAATAATAATCAATAACTCGAAAGTTACATTAAAGGCATAATAGAGTAAAAGAAATAAAAACCCTTACTTTTATTCGGAAATATATGCACTTTTTATGCATGTTACTTTACAGTGTTTATGTAAGTTCTCGCTTTTATTTATATATAACTCCAAGACTAATCAATTTCCTTACATGTATACTAGCTTCCAAAAGTTAAGGTACTGCATGTTTTTCGAAACTAGCCATTAAAAAAATGACAGCAACAACAAAATTTCTTAAAAGTTAATTTTAATGACAGTAACTATAGCGATATATACTCACCATTTTTATTTTAAAGAAATAGAACTCATCTAGGAGTGTGGGAGAAAATGTGCGCAAACCAAACTTTCGCAACTTAGACGAGTACGTTTTGTGCATGATTGTTGACCAGCAATAGTTGTTGGCATTATCGTTGACAATATCCAGGAAAGTCTGTTCAATTTTTCTAGAAATCATTTATTCTACTCGTGTGGCAGACATTTGGAAGGATGGGAATGCGGTTGTCATAAGCTTATGCCGTTAGAAGATTCAATGTGTCTCACAGTGTGATCCAGCGATCATAAGATCAGTTTCATTCTAAAGATTTCGTTTTTAGAAGACATGTTTCAGATCAATTACCAGATACACCTCCAGAGAAGACTGTTTTCTAACTCTTTCAGGACGAAGTGCTGCTGTGCCTCAACTCGTTACAGATTATTTTGTCGTATCAGGATTAAGAATTTCCAAGCCTACATTGCGAAGACGTCTTCCAAAATGCAGGTCTCTATGAAAGACTATCAGTTGTGTATATTCCCCTGAAACGACAGAAAAATTCCTATTTACGTTGAGGCAAGAGAACACGTTTCCTGGACAAGATAACAAAGGGCTTCTGTATTCATAGACGTATCCAGGTTCTTTTGGAGAGGACATTTGATGAGCTTGAGACTGCAACCCATCAGATACAATCATTCCAACATTGTCGAAAGACAGTTACAGAAGTGGTGGAATCATGGTTAGAGGGCAATCACTTTCGGTGGTCACACTGACCTGCATGTATTCCATGGAAGTAAAGTGAGATATCTGACTAGAATAAGATATCGGAACGAGATCCTTAATCAATATATCCAGCCATATGCTGCTGCTGTTTTGGTAATAATTCATTCTGATAGATGCATGTTTTGTAACTCAAGCTGTGCTTGTTGAGTACTATCATGAGAATCACGGTTTGGACTAAATGGGATTATCAATTCAGAATCCAAACTTGAATTCGATAGAGCATATTTGGAATTACCTTGGTTGACACGGTGTTGTTTTAAGTCCTTCTTCAGAGTTACATAAACCAAAACAAGGATTACTTCATGTTTTGTCTTCGCATCTATTTCGGAGTTCGAAAACTTTATTGCAGTACATTGGTGGCATCGACTTTGCACACTCAAGTAAGTGTGGACATATTCCTTATTATAACTCATTTTAATCCTTCCACAACATTTTTTCTTCATAAAACTGATGTACCGTTATTTCCAAGAAAGAACCTTACTGCCAAGAGTGCATTTTTGTTGTAAATTATGTTTGTGTTAATCTTATGCAGATTTCTGTGTTATTCAATAAAAAAATTAGTTCATATTTCGTCCAAATTCCTTGTTTTCCTATGTTTATTCATTTTCAAATAAGGCACACACAAAAAAAATGTACCTTAACTATATGAGGCCAGTGTGTTATTTCATCGAGTGTGATATCATTATAAATATAATTGTTTTATAATTTTATCAGTAACATTACATTCCTGTTTTAAGTAAGGTCTACGATTTCTTACATTGTATTGATATTTTAAAGCACTGTCGTTTATTTTTATTTTTTTTTTGTCAGTCCATTATTTAATCAAATTGGGTTATTGGCAGTAGTGAATGAAGAATCAAATGCATAACTGAATTCATAACTTTATAAAATAATAAATCAAATGAATAATTATTTGTTACGTATTATTGTTATTTTGTTAACGTCACACTCAGGAGCTACACGAAGGTTTAGGGATGGTTCTCAAAATTCTGAACCTCAGTGAAGTGATGAAAATGACATCCCATTCTCAAAACTCTTACACCTCGCCAACGAGAAGACAGATTTAGGAGCATTAGCCTCTCTACACAGCAGGTCTTCAGTGACATAAGGATTCGAACCCATGACTAGGTAGAATCATCGCCAACCGCAAGCTCGCTACCAAGACCACTCGGTTATGCCGTGGCCACTTTTTTGTTGCACAATTATGCGTTTAATTTTATGAGCATGTATGTTCCATACATAGTAAAATAAAACGTAAGGACATACTCAAATTCAAACTCAGTGGCGCAACAACCCATGAGAGCCAGGTCCTACTGTGCCCATCCCAGTATACGTGACCATTGGGCGCTGAGGTGCATGAG
Organism: Trichonephila inaurata madagascariensis; assembly: GCA_019973955.1. Taxonomy (NCBI): domain Eukaryota; kingdom Metazoa; phylum Arthropoda; class Arachnida; order Araneae; family Nephilidae; genus Trichonephila; species Trichonephila inaurata. The sequence goes on from BMAV01005137.1 coordinate 52,051, forward strand.
CAGATGCTCCGATCAGATGGTCAATCTGAAGCGAGACCCCCAGTGTTTAAATCCCCAAGCAAGCTTGGTACTCATTTATCGACCCACTGCAGTAAGGATGAAAGGCTGAATCGACCTTGCCCAGCCCGGGAATAGAACCAGGACCTGTGGTGTGGAGGCGCGATACGCTACCACTCTACCACTGGGCCTCAATTTAAGGACATAGTAAAGATAAAAGTAGTCTGTAAATCTGTACATATTTCTCAACAGTATTAGCAGCACGGTAATAAAGTGATAAAACCACGTTACATCTTGAGGTCATCCTTTTTGTAATGATATTTGCTATCCAGTTATTATTTTTTTTCCTTTAATCCGTCAAAAAGCATCAATGATTGACCTTCCAACTGCAAGCTCCTTAGATGGTCATTTGCAAACACATAACGGGAATTAAAAAAATATTTCCACCTTCCTAATAAGAAATTATGAGCCACGGTCGAAGGCCTTGATTTCAATTGTTCTGCCAAACCGAGAAAATAAAAACAGACAGAAAATCACCAACATAAAACCTCCAGATCTTATTGTCTTATAATCCAACATTCTCAGCATGGTTTCCTACCCGTAGCGGCTTATAACGGCCCAAGGGAAGTTCAGCCAAGACTTTATGTAGCGGAACCTTAACAGAAAAAAATACCTCAGATTACATGCTTTAAGACCTATCCATCTGAACAGAAGGAAGAACGATCAGAAATGATTATTCTGACGCTTCCGGCTAGAAAATTCTCCCGGCTACAAGTCTTGACCGGATTAGCAAGGTAAAAGTTGCTTTTATTTTGTGATAACAACACATCTTGTTGATTGAATTACTAGTGTATTTCATTTCTGAACACGCGTAAACACAGCAAAGAAAAGTGAATTAGCACGATTTTTTTTTTCCTTCTTTGTATTACTATAATTCCGATATATGCGTTACGGATTTTGAGTAATTTTTAACAACTGTCTTCGCTTAATATTAAGGAACGCTTCCCGAACCCGGAACAATTTTTCATGCAGAAAAAATGCACGTAAATGAATATCATACTTCACTAGCATATAAAGAACGTTAAATTTTATTATGGCCTGATTATTGTAGTTTTATGTATCTGTTTTTTCATGAACAAAACATGTTCTAAATCTTGCTTCCAATGTCAGAATTTACATATATAAAGGAAAAAAGCGACTCACATTTATTCACTCACTCCTCACGAGATCTCCAAAAGTACTCTAGACCTACAGACTTGAAATTTAGCAGGCATGTTTCTTTCATGAAGTAGAAGTGACGCACACAAGGGAGAGGGTCCCTGGGTGTTGACACCCCCACAGCCCTTGATTTTTTCGATTGATTATAATCCAATGTAAAAAGAACGTAAAATTTAATTAAATATTGGTTATTAATAATTAATTTTATTAATTAATTCTAATTATTTATTCAATAAATTATTTTTTGTTTCTGACAATCGACGAAATCAAAAGAATATGTTGGGCGGCGTATTGGGGTATGATACGAGAATGGTGGACTTTCGATCCTCCTTTGAAAAATTCCCGTGTGCGCCACTGTGGAGTAGGGATCCGCTAAGAACGAGTTTAGCGAAAACCGACCCTTAAAAGAGTTAGTGAGGGGTTAAGAGGCGATAAATTTCTTCCCGTTTTTGAACTGTTAGACCTACAGATTTGAAATATAGTATGCATGTTTCTTTTGTTGAGTAGAGATATACTAAGAACGAGTTTTACTGAAATCAACCCTTACGTAGGGGTTTCGGGAGTTACTGGGGTGTAAAGATAAAAAAAATTCCCGATTTCGTCCCGACCCTTAAAAGAGTTAGTGAGGGGTTAAGAGGCGATAAATTTCTTCCCGTTTTTGAACTGTTAGACCTACAGATTTGAAATATAGTATGCATGTTTCTTTTGTTGAGTAGAGATATACTAAGAACGAGTTTTACTGAAATCAACCCTTACGTAGGGGTTTCGGGAGTTACTGGGGTGTAAAGATAAAAAAAATTCCCGATTTCGTCCCGACCCTTAAAAGAGTTAGTGAGGGTTAAGAGGCGATAAATTTCTTCCCGTTTTGAACTGTTAGACCTACAGATTTGAAATATAGTATGCATGTTTCTTTTGTTGAGTAGACATATACTAAGAACGAGTTTTACTGAAATCAACCCTTACGTAGGGGTTTCGGGAGTTACTGGGGTGTAAAGATAAAAAAATTCCCGATTTCGTACTGCTAGACCTACAGTACTTGATTTTAAATATGTATGTTCTTTTGTTGAGTTGAAGTCCTCTAATAATGGGTTTTGCAGAAATCTACTTGGGTGAGGGGGTTTCGGAGCGTAAAAATAATTCACTTCAACCTTACAAATTCAATTTCTGATCCTTTTTAAAATCAAGAGGTTAGGGTTATAAGAATGTTTTTCATAACAATCGAATACTTAATGCTATGACTTAGATATCAATAATTTATATATAAGAACAAATATATTCATACCCCATCATGAAATACCTGGAAAGTAAGCAGGTAACAGCTAGTATGAAATACATGAATTTGCTATTTTTTAAACTAAAGAAACAAGCACGTCTTTAGGAATGTCTTTGAATTTAAATTTACTAATGATTCAGAAAATCATTCTGTACCCCAAGTCATGACTAGTCGATCAGGAGCGAGAGTCCCGTTCGTCCATGTGTTTTAGGAAAGTTCGCCGGTTCAAGTCAAAGTATTTATGTGGTAGGTGGGTTGAGTTGTCCTGCAGAAATTTTAACCCAATTGACATATAGAGGGCTAGGAATTCATCGTTATATATATCATTTTACTATATTGTCAGGTTTATCATCCACATGTTAGAAATAAGACTCTTTCAACATGGATACTATTTTCTTTTCATTATGTCCGAAAATTTCTGCTGTACGTGGAAGGGTTGGATCCAAAAGCATTGCTAACCCTAAATCCTTAGCCTAATTCAAAGGACAGCTTTATAAATCATAACAGGTCTCAGTTAAGTCCAAAGACTTTGCTTCTACATTTGTGATCTCAGGAACTCCAATTTCTTTCTTCAGATGGCATTGTGGTATTATGAACTTTTGACTTTTTATTTTTGTATACTATTATATCATATATGTGGGATTATGCGACATTGTTGGCCGGTGTTGAATTGCTATTCGTTTGTGTTTCACAGGGGTTTCAGAAAGCATCTTCAGAGTGGACGTTCATCTTTTTATTTTGACATGAAACATCAAAGGCGTACGACAATACAATAAGCATAAGAACACACAAAGACATAAAGGATAAACGAGCTGCAGCTATTTACACTTATTCAAGACGACGATCTGGAGACAAAAACGGCGACGATTACATGGTGAAAGCAAACAGACAAAAGAGCGCGATCATAAATCGCGCTGCAGCCGGCTGGCTACATTATTACAAAGAGAAAAGAGAGCGGGCTTTCCAAATATCGGTATGTATAGCCGGCGGAGAAGACCGCTAATATTTTGTAATAAGAATTTTGATTGGTTAGTATGGACGGGAAAGGGATATCCGATACTAGTTGATTAAGATTAAGGTATTAGTTTTGAACCAAAGAATTGAAACTTGTTTAAATATTATTAAAAAGAGTTAATTAAAAGGATGTTAGAGAGAATTATTACATATTATATATATAAACATTATGTATATACGTACATACATAATTACAAACACACACTACATAAAGAGAGAAATAGAGTCGTGATAATACGAAATTTTTAGATATTCCCACATAAATCACATGAATTTTATTTTTGATTTTTTTAAATCTTAATAACTGATTCATTAACTTGATTACATAAGTATTTTTCATAAGTAACTATAAAGTTAATTTTCCAAAAAATTCACATCACATTTATTTTATTTGTATCCCTCCCTTCAACTTTAAAATCAAAATGAAGAGGATAAGCTGTCTTACCAGCGTAACCAACTTCAATGTTATAGCTGATAAAACTTTTATTATTATTAAAATTATTATTATTGTAACCTCGTTTAAAAATGGAAAAAATTAACTTTTCTCTATATAAAGATATTTTAGACAAAATAATATACATATGAATGAGCAAAGAGATTTCATCAGTTATAACAAAATGAATTTAATAAAATATATATAAATATATTTTTAAGCTTTAAAAAAAATTTAAGAAAAATCTTTTTCAAAATTAGAAATTATTTATTCATTCAATTTTAATACAGTGCATAGCTAAACAAGCATTGTATATATTCAATACATATTTCAGTGCATTTGTAAAACAAATGAAAAGTACAAATGAACGTACAAAACGTGATGGGAATTGATGGGATATAATTCTTCTTTATTTAAGCATAATTTTTCTATTGTCCTTTATTCAGCTGTAATGCGCATTTTTTAAAAGTATTCTTATAATGAAATCTAATTTGTATGCTTTGCACATTCTCCAGTATATCGAATAAAAGCATCATAGATAATTAAAATGTTCCTTCACAGAAATTTTTACTCTTCCGGACTGAACGTACTGCTCATACCTAAATGCCACTTATCAACATCACAGTGCAAACATTTTCTGACAATTATACACTAAAATCACGTTTTACTGGAACAAGAACTCGAAGGACACATGGCTATATATAAATTATTTTACTCCAGTTTATTTCTAGCCGTTTTGTATTCACTAAGCATGCGTAGTAGTCCAATTTTTACTGTTCCGTTTGATACTAACGGGAGTTGTAATGAACCGGTACCAAAAAAACCGGTTATTTACATTTCACTGGATCATTAACGTTAGATCTGATCAAAAGTAAAGTTCGTGCTGTGCGTTAGAGGGGAGTGGGGAATACGCATACAGGAAGCATAGAACAAAAACTGGGTTCTCTTTTTTCTTTATTATATGAATAAATGCGTAACAAAGTAAGGTGTTACGAGACTTTAATGGGTAGAGTATAAGAATACCTTAAGACTCCAATGCCGATTTGATCTTGATCAATACGCAATATATAATGAGTCAGAAAGATATCTAAAACACGTAACGTGGTAGTGTATCACGCTTGATAGCGTGATAAACTTGAAAGCTCGATTTTTATTCTTGCTTGAATACGACTCATTATTCTCTAGAGTACCTGAAGGGGTTGAAAAAAGGAATGGTTTTCAGAAAGAGGTTCCTCCTGGAGACTAAAATGCACCCTCGGCACAGTTGCTTTGAACAATGAGTTGATTGTATCCAGCACGGAGTTTTCTGTTCATTAGCATAATTTCATTAGTTGCGTTGAGATGTTTTTTATCTGAGTTATTAGATATGTAGGAAGTGCCAGAAACCTTAATTAATGATAACAGAATTAGCAATTGTATTATAGTAACGGCAAGGGTGTGAATACTGCTATTAGTATTCAAGTTCGTGTTTAGAGTAGGATATGAATATTAACTCATGGATATTCCGGTTAATGTATCTTTTGCTATAATAAAGCTAATTATTATTTGTAGTGCGTTAGAATCTCCTGATAGTGGCAACAATTTAACAAGTATGACAAAAAAAGTTACGAGTCTTCCGATATCTATAACGAAATCTAATGAGGTATTCATTGATTTGATTTCAGCTGATTTTTTTAAAGAGGATAAAAGAAGCATTTTTTTTCTAAAGACAAAAAAAAGTCTTTTTTATGCCACAAAAAAAAAATAATAAATAAATAAATTAGGTAATATTCAAGCAGTGGATCTAAATTTATTTCTCAAATTTTCAGTTGGGTACCTCTTAAGTCTTCATAAGTTTGTATATTTGTTTTGAATATGGACTGCATTTCAGCAGCTAAGCCATTTGCAAACACGGCAAGTCCACAAGAGTGGAAACCATTTCATTGGTTGCGCCATCTAGTGGCGGCTTCTAATACCAAATTATGACGTTTCAATTTTATATTCATTTCAAACTCTCGTCGGATGCTAAATATTGTCAAGAGCCAAATTGATACTCGAAGGAACTTTTACATGCCACATAATCATATTATATGCGTGACTATTATATGCGACCTTAGGCTTACGAGGCGAGAGCACACTCCCTCACAGCAACCTAGTCTTCATATGTAATATACATCCTTTTCTCAAATTAAAGCAACTGAACATTAAAAGAATTCCATTCAATTTAGGAGATAAATCTTAGCAACCATTAAAAAATTGTTAAAAAATTGAAATTAATAAATTTCACGCATAAATTATTTTTATGATAAAGTTTTCGATTCCGTTTCATTATTTCCATTATAATGATTCCTTTTTGCAACCCCGTTTTCGAGCTGTTTTTAATATATTCACCATTTTAAATCTCTTTTTAAGCTTGCTTATGTGTTTAATTTTTGGATTATTTTGTCAAAAATTCGTACTAACACTGTTATTTGACTGTCCGAATCTGTAGTTGGGTTGAAATAAGTTTAAATACTTTGTATTTCACTCTTTTTCGAAGACAAACAGGAATTTTACTCTTCATTACAAATCCATCATAACAAGAACATTTACAATTTCCAGTTCGTTAAATATTCTAAAATACAAAAAAAATTTAACATTAGCATTTATTTGTTTCAGTGAATGAAGGCGAGATACAAAGACGTATAATAACAAATAAATAAAAGAAAATACATTAATCGCTTAGTTTTACAGCAAATAAAAAAAAGTATATTTATATTTTTATTTAAATTTGCAATTTTATTATTTCAGTTGGAATCGTCTAACCTTAAACAAGCCTTTCGTACTACATATCTATTTTTTTCATTTTTATACTGCCGCAATTAAATAACAATGCATTAAAATTCAGTAAAATCAGCTTAAAACCTAATCCATTTGGTTCTTCATATATACAAGAATTCAATTTCTCCAACAAAAAATAAAAGTCAAGTTCAACAAACAAAAAACAAAAACATTGATTTTATTTTAGCTGTTAAAATAGCGGTCTGAATATTTATAAATTTGTTTGGCCCGAAAACATAAAAATCTATGTCACGGGAATTAACTACCTTCGCGTCCAGTCTTTATTAAACAATTTCAAAGCTTATATTTTTAACAGCAGTACACGGTAAAATTACATTATATAAATAAAAGTTAACAGCCCGATATACATACATAATTACATAATACAAATATGCAAAGGAAAAATAATAAAAAGAAAACATACACTGTCATCAAAAGATTTAACATGCATCACCCCCTCTGCAAGAGGGGTTTTCAGTGGTGAATGAGTGAAAATAAACGTCGCCCTATTCAGTTACATGAGGGCTTTTGGCGACGGACCTCGTAATTTTGAACCATGGTCAACTGACGAGGACGACACCTCAGCTGACACTAGGGTTTCTTTCCCGGGAGGGAAATCATAAGATTTCTGTACTTTTTCTATTCCCGGGAATCGTCGGAACCAAAACACGCTGGAATAGTTTATTGGCAATGCTTGAAAAATTTTTAGAAATAAAGTCAGAGCAATTTTAAAAGCATTAATTAACATTAAAGAAGAACAAATGATGGCCAATATATAATTTGAAACTAGGACTACAATCGTAGCAGGCTTAAAGCCAGTAAAAATTGGCTTAGAAAAATTATGCAGTCGAAATGGAACTTTGCTAACTGCAGAAGGTATATTTTCTTTGTTATTGGAGAATTGAACGAACAAAATTCAGAATTTGCAAAAAATATGAAATATTCTTTGTTCCAAAGAATTAATGAGAGGCGTAACATTAATTTAGTAGGATTAATGCAACACCTTAATTTTGGGAGAAAATATGAAGCAGCTGCAGTTACTGTCGATATTTCACGATTACTTAGCAAAAATTGTTTGGTTAGATAACCCCAAATGATAGGGACCAGGCTTTTTTGCGAAGAAGAGGAATCAATATCCAACTCTTCGCACTTTGAAAAAGGGAGCATGGAGATTTTGAAAGAAAAACCTCTAGCGTTGGGCACGAAAGATTAGAGTACTCAATTTACTCTAAAACAAAAATTTATATTGTTCAACCAAAAAAAGTACTAGTTTTAACAAAATCATGAAACAAGAGATGCAGTTGTGTTCGACTCGACTGAAAATCCATCACCAAACATTATAAAACTGCCGGATTGTTCGTCACAAAGCTTACAGCTAGGATGAGAGATAAAAGTATAAAAATTGCTTACGATTTCTGAAATCCTATTTTAAAAATAAATAATTTATTTATTACATATTTTTTTTTGCATTTTTAGCTCATTATATAAATAAGTATTACTTTTGGAATTTATATGTATCCTTATTTTATATAATTATTATAGATTTTATTTAAAAGTAACTTGTTTTTAAATTTTTGTAAAATTTTGATGTATTTCCGGGAACGATAATTACACTCTCGGAATTTCTCCCACATTCCCGGGAATGAAAAAACCCGGGAAATCAGAAACCCTAGCTGACGCCCCCTATCTCAATTTTCACACCACACCAACGGGAGAGCGTTTAATCCTCGACAGAAAAAACCATTTTCAGCGACATTAGGCTCGAATTCGTGACAGGCCACCCACGAGTCCATGACCTTGACCTCTAGACTACCACGGCCACTGAACTTCAGAGGCACTAGGGCTCAAACTCATGACACACCAGCCAAGAGAGTGAGAATGAGCTAGTTTAACGTCATATTATAAAGCGACACAAGGGCTATTGAAGACGGACCGCGTAATTTTGTACCTCGGTTAAGTGACGAGAACAAAATCTGAGTTTTGGAGCTCTCTTCTCCTAACTACCATACAGGCTGCGGTAGTCCAGTGGTCAAGTTATCGGATCATGGTAGACATATCATGAGTTCCAACCCAGTACCACTAAAGACCCGCCGTGTAAGGGAGCGATGCACGTTAAATCTGTCGAGAGCTGAAACGTCCTCCCGTTGGTGTGGTGTGGTAGTTAGGAGAGGGGTGCCAGCTCAGGTGTTGTCCTCGTCTCACTTGACCATTGTTCAAAATTACGAGGTCCGTCGCCCAAAGCCCTCGTGTAGCTGAACAGTGCGACGTTGATATTCACTCACTCACCCTAACTACCATACCATACTAACGGGAGGACATTGATCCTCGACAAATTTAACGAGCATCGGCCCGGGTCTTCAGTGGCCCCAGGACTCGAACCCGAGACATTCCGCTCACGAGCTCGTGACCATAATTATTAAGGTAAAGTGGCCGAGCCGGCCAGAGTTCATGACTATGAATACTAGGTTGCCACAGCCACTCACCCTGACATAAATAGGTCTATATGTTTTTGAAAATGAATAAATATCGTTCATTACGCGTAGTCGCTTCATAACTCACAAAAAAAAAAGATCCGCATTACTTATTAATTTGTACAAGTACGAAAAATTACTCTTAAAAAAAAATCGAAAGACAATAAAGTAAAAAAAAATTATCACCTTAGAAATCATTGAAAAAACTAATTTACCTAGACAATATTGTAGCTGTAAAAAGAGGGATGATAGAAGAAAAATGTGAGACAATTACAATCCTTCTACGAGTTCACGTCCTTCTGACCAACTCTAATTTTATCTGAACTTGAGCGGAGTGGACACGCTTCGACACGCTTCCAGTCAGCGGAACGGAAGAAAACCGTTTGGAGGAGGAAGTGCACTTTCCACAGAAAAAAAAAATGTTTCTATTTGATGGGTTTCTGAAAAATCCGGGATTTATGAGTTTGTGAGAACCTCAAACTCTAGCATGGGCAAACAATGTCTCGAAAGCATCATTACATGGGAGAGCACAACTTTCACTCTATAAATAAACATGAGACTTTCTGAAATTAATATTTTTACATGAGAGAAATGGGACAGTATTAAAAAGTACATAAATGTAAACAAGTCTGTGTTTGAGAAAGCCTTGTCCCTTTAGCACTTAAAAAATCACCAAATATGCGCTTTTAAAGCCGCATATTCCAGCCTAATAGTCTTCTAAAGTCCAATTACTTACCTCGTAGGCAACTTTCTTAATTTTACTACTGAAAAACGAGGTTGATATAAAATTCACATTCATTTACCAAAGCAATTCGATAACCAAACACGAAGACAAACCTCGAAGTTTTAAGCCTTTGTGTTGATATCGTTGAATGTGTGTTGATCCAATGTATATATTTTTGCTTTGAGATTCCTCCGATAGAGACTGGCCTCAGACACAGTACATATACAGGGTGTTGCCGAGTTCGACGACAAATTCAGAGAGATGATAGTAAGCAGCATGAGGACGACAAATCACAATGAAATATCGCGATAATAGTTGCCGTCGGAGTCAATGGCGTAACGGAGAACATTTGCCCCCTTCCCCTGCAAAGTCAGGCATTGGGCCCACAAGTTGGATTTTACAAAGGGTAGGTACTTGGCGGCAGACAGACCTTGGGTCCCCTAGAACCCTGCCCCTCCGCCATGCGGGGTTGAGGGGATGTACGTTACGCCACTGGTCGGAGGACGATGAGCCAGATGAGAGAAGTGGACAAGCGAATGCGGGGATTTGGGGAACAAATACATGGGGTTGCTGCAGTGAGTACCATTCGCTGCGCACCAAAACGTATGGTTCAAGAACGTATGGATGGCGCACCAACGCATATTCGGTTGAGAGGTATAGCCACTTCCCTGCTAAATATCCCAGGAGGTGAATCGGACGTGGAAGACCTGTTGCTTGGCTTTCAAGCTTCCTAGACCTTAATCCCTTGAATTTCTCCTTCGATGCCTGTGTATGAGACGTCGGTGTATACAGATAGGATCTTACGGTATGGATCGTCGTCCCTTCAGCTGACATCGCTAGAGTACTGGATTTGTTTGAACACTTCCAAAAATCCTTCGTCCGTCGGTGTGCTATGACCTACGCGGCCGCAACTTCGAACAAAACTTGTCGATGCATTTCTGACATCGAGCTGTGATGCATTGTTCATATTGTATACGTACTTTCAAGTCTAATAAATGTATTTCTTGCCTTTAATTGCCCTTTTCATTCCACTCGACATCACACCTTTTATAACTGTTCTTTCGAATTACTCCGACCTCTTGCGATTTTATGTTCTATAGTAATTTGTCGCCCCAATCCTGCCTAGTTCTCTGAATTTCTCGGTTGAATTCGGAAACATTCTGTATAACACTATATATACTTATATTCTTTTTTAAAATATTTTAAATACTTAAAAAATAATTATTACTTCAGACTCCGTTAATTTTTTGCTAGAATTCTATAAATGTACGTCAGAAAATATTATATAACGTTATGTTACACGTTAAAATAAAGAAAATATGTCGATTAATTATTATCGATATAATGTTGTATTTTACCCCCGAAGACACAAAAGGGGAAACACACACAATTTTGTACACAAAGGAGAATCTTTAGTATAAAATTAAATCCTTTATATAGCATAATTATGACATTATTTTAAATCATTTGCATCTTGCCCTTTTTTAGACTTGTAATGAGCCATAGCTAAAAAAAAAATTACAACACTCATCATGCACACAAAACTTTTATTTATACAGATTTTAAATTTACAAATTTTTGGTAATATTTATTTTATTTTAAAGCAATATTTCTTGGTCTATGCAGTTCAGAAAACTTTTTTAAAGAATGTAACCTCTTAAACAGATTAGATCTACTGTAAAATCTCTTTCTATCTTTCTCCAAAGCCTGTTTCTTAATTTGAGACTTATTTTGAATTTCCAAATATGGTTCATCTACACCAGGGTGTCAAACTTGCGCCCGACCAATATATTGGCACACAGAAAGATAAAATAAAAAATAGGAAAGATAGTTGTAAAAAAGGATGTCAAGTGTCAGGACGTAAACATAAAATATTTCTTGTTCTTTTATATATGTTTATTATAATGTATTATTTGAAATTAATACATTATAGCCTTTGAGTTCGAGACCCTTGATCTACACCTTTCAATTGCACACACATTCTGTTTTCTTAATTTTTTCATAACTTATTTTAAATTCAAACGCTATTATTAGCTAGATTTCTAATTATACTGATGATCGTTGGTTTCATTTCACTGTTTATCACTCATACGAATGAGTGTTTATTAACCCTTAACTGCTGATTAAAAGTAACGCGATTCCTCCCTGTGCCTTCGTTTTTCACATAGACGCATGTATGCGGTATATTGGGGAGAAAGGAAAAATATATAAATAAGCAAATTTTTCACTGAAATAAGTAAATCCTTCGCGAACACCTCAAGATCATTTTATTAAATTCCAAAGCTTTCGGAATAGTTTTTACTAATGGAAGAGCAAAGAAAAGATTCCTGTTTCGGAAAGACATATATATACGTCCGGGGACTCAAAGCACCGGTTGAGCTAGACGAATATATACGCCAGTGGCAATTAAGGGGTTAATGTCACAATCTAAAGTAACGCGAGGACTATTGGAATGGACTCTTAATTTTAAACCACGGTCAAGTGATGAGGACGATACCTGAGCAGCCCCCCTCCTTCCAAACTTCCTCACCACGCCAATGGTAAGACTTTGGGCCTCGACAGATTTAATGTGCATCAGCCCTTCTATATGACGGGTCTTCAGTGGTCCAAGTTTCGAACCCGCTACGAGACAACGTCGGTGATAAGTTCGCGATCATGGTCACGCGGTAAAGCTAGAGAGTAAATAATCATATCGGGCTATAGGGAATTAGCGTCTGGGAATATTTATGCATTGCTCCGAGCAGTAGCGCACACAGGAATTTTTCAAGGGGTGGTCCGGGGTCGAAAGTTCACCATTCTTGTATCATGCTCCTTTTGATTTTGTCTATTTTCGGGAACAAAACACAGTAAAAACCTAATAACTGAATAAATAATTAGCATTAATTAATAAAATTAATCATTAATAAAATACTAATTAAATTTTAAGTATTATACACTTAGTATTATAATCAATTGGAAAAAAATCAAGGCTTTGGGGGGGTCCGGACCCCCTCCCCCCTTGTGTGCGCCACACTGGCTCCGAGCCTTTGAATTGTTCTGAGAAAAATTGCAATAGTGGCCTGCATCCCGTTTCACATTTTTGGTTGTTTCAAATAGGCTACATTTTGGCAGTGAAACCATTTGCAGAAACGGCAAGTCTAAAAGAGTGGAAGCCACACACACACACATTTCATTGGTGGAATATCAAGTGGTGCTTCCACTACCAAATTGTGACAAGCTCTCGTCGGATGCTGAATATTGCCGTGAGCAGCAAGTAGCAGAGCCAAATTAATACTCAAGGGATCTTTCATGACACATAATCATATGGCATGCGTACCTACGATTTTCGCATCCAGAAAATCTATCTTCTCCAGCTAGTATCGAAACCGTAAACTTAGGTTTACGAGGTGAGCACATTACATCACAGCCCCCGAGTCGACGACAAATAAAATTTAACTCTATATATTTGTACACTTTATTTGATCTTTCTCTTATAAACTTAAGTTTATTGATGAAAAAATAACTAAGTTATATTTATGTCTGAATGACTTTACACCAACTCGCACGTCGGACTCGAGTCAAAATCTTACCAGGGCTAAATCCTCAGAGTTAACTTTATAGATATAAGAGGTTTTCGTCACAACTTAAAGAAACTTACACATTTGGAAACAAAAATGCCTAGAAAAACTGGCAAAAGTTCTTGAACAGATTCAAGTTACATCTCAATGTTAAAACGTCTACTAAATAACTCTTGTACAACAGATTTATATTTAGTTTGGTGTCCCCTCCCCCTTAATATTCAGGAGGAGTACTACGTCTCAGGAGGAGCTCATGACGCTTTACCCGCGTTTTTATCTACAGCGTATTCAAGCAGTGCACTTCAAAGCATACCCAAAGTTAAAATCTTTTCCAATACGCGGAATAAACTTCAATAACAGGACCCTATTGGATACATAATAAAGGATCCTCAACCCATGCCCCGAGTCTATTTCTGGCCCTTATATCAGAGGCACATACAAATGAGCCTGTGTCCATTGTTCCCCAGCGAGTAGGAGTGGGTCCATTACATATTCCGAGGCGGATTTCGAACGTCGAGGTGGGTGTCGAATCGAACACAACAAACATCCCCCGCTCCAGACCTGTCCTTCAGTCGTCACGCGTTCTTGCGCAACCCGATCATCGGACGAACGATGTGCGAATGAGATACTGCCGCAGTCTCCTGATTACCCTCCAGACCTACTTCTATTGTCACTCGGAAGTTCGTTCTTTTTTCTTCGTGTGAGGTGCGTTTGAAAGAATGAAGACCTTAAGCAAAGATACATTATTAATGTGTGCTGTTTGCAATAGAATAATAGTGCATATTAGCATTTTGAAAGGATTGGTATCAACTTTCGAGACATGTTTATATAGCAAATGGCAAGTCAATATGTCGAATTAGAAAATTTATTCAGCAATCTTTGTTAGTTTGATGATTTAAAAAAAAGATTCGAATTTGGCACCCTTTTTTAAATAGAAAAAGGGCACCAGTATAAATATTATATTGTGATTTTGGTGTTTTATTGGTAGCAACATTAAATCAACACATTTTGTTCAATAATAACCAAAATATCAGGCGTTGCACTGAGAAATAGAACTATTCCTAGTAAAACCGTGTTCAATGAGTAAATCATAAATGAAAATAAGTTTTAGTCGAATCATCCATTCTTCTTTACTAATACCATAAATAAATAGAATAACTGACACATAAAAAAAGGAATTGAACATTTTTAAATCAATTTGTTATTCTTTAATTGAATAAATTGTCTTTGAGGAATATTCAAGTTTCTAAAGAGTAATTTAACTAAAATATTTAATTAAACTTAAAATCAAATTTACTGGTCAAAACGAAAAATAAAAATACTATACGGACGTCCACAAAAAGGCTTAAAAAGGAAAGAGATCAATTTTAATGATATACAAAGATTCTGGATAGAAAAAGGAAAATTATTTTTTTAAAGTACAAACTAAAGGCTGTTTACTGCAATATATGCATCATTTGACCCTAAAAAAACAAGAAAGAAGCCAATTTTGAAGAAATAATTTAAAGGTCTCTAGATAAAAATGACGGTTTCATAATTCTTCATAATTTAACGCTATTTTCAGTAATTTTAATATTCTAATAAAGTACGAAATAATACAACAAGCAAAAAAAAAATCTCAATTTCTTATGTGAGCATTTTTTAATTTAATAAGCTTCGAAAGAAAACCATCGCTAAAATATACTTTTGGAAATCAGTCAAGCAATTTATCGGTATAAAATCTGGCAAGAACAATGAAACAAACAAATACAAGCACTAAGTTTCTACTTCGTATATTAGATTTATTTATTTGGCTTTCCATTTGTCCTACTTCTGCTGATTTGTACGTGTTCTTAACCAACAGACTTCTCATTTTTGAGCCATGAAATGACTCAAAAGATTAAGTGCTTTATTTGAAAACTGTTGCAACTTTCTACAATGAATATGTTTAATAATAAAAAACAGAATAGTTAGAAAAACATAAACGAACATATTCTCTATATCGTATGAGTTTTATCACAACAAAATGAGATTTACGCTGGATATTTTCTTGAAAATTATTTTCATTTTAAGTATGTAAGTTCTCTTTTAACATTTAAGGATAAAATTTATTGGACCAAAACATAATATGGAACATAATGAAGGAAACATAACATAATATGTCTTTCATGTATAAAAACACAAAATGATTCGGAAATGTGTAATATGATAGCAAAATATCGTGCTCGTTATATTTCAAAATATATTTAAATATATTTATTTTTAATATTTTATTTTTATTTCAAAATAAAAGTGAGGCATTTTTTTTTATCAAAGTGACTGCTCTTTTTTAACATAGGCATAAAATTAATGAATTTTCGAAGACATAAGGTTACATATCTACCTTTAACTTTTTTTTTCATGACTAAGTAACAAGAGAAATAAGCATCACAGTAAGGCGAGAAATATTTTAAATTCAAGATTTTATCAATCCGGATTGATATGATATTTAGATTGTTCTTAAAATCGACTTATCTGAAATTTATTCTAGCAAATACTTAGCCTTGGAAAGGAGTGAGAGTTTTATTATCGTCGCACTGTAAAGAAACACGAGGGCTAATGTCAACGAACCTCGTAATTTAAAGCCACGGTCAAGTGACGAGGACGGCACCTGAGCTGGCACCCTCTCGCCAAACTAAAACACCACGCCGATGGGAGGACATTTGAGACTCGGTCTATTTAATGTCCATCAGCCCCTCTACATGGCGAGTCTTCTGTAGCACTGGGGCTCGAACTCATGATCCGCCGACCACTAGCTCGTGACTATGACCACTTGGCTATCGTAGCCACAATCAGACTTGACAAACGAAGGCAATTAAATAGTTTTTTAGGTATTTAAACAACCTGCAAGAAATGCAATGAACTTCTAACACACCTGTGTCATTTTCACCGATGGTAATTATAAGTAATGTTAAATAACCTTTCTCTATAGGACAACGAAAACTGATTCCAGATTTTTACAGTTTAGGTATCAGATTTATTATATCACACAAAAGCCTAAGATTTGGTTTTGGTATTGATTAAGATTCTCAAGGATTTAATCTTTATTTTGTTCTTAATAAGTAAGTAAATATTACTAGAGATATCTTAGACGTTTAAGCAAACTTTTTTCAAATTCCTTCCCCGAAAGTTAAAAAAAAAGAAAAAAAAACCAGTAGAAAGAAGGAGGAAAAAAGAATTATGTACCAATAAAAATTTTACAGCCCATTTCTTTTATCGCCATATTAATTAACCCAAATTAAACCAATAAAAAGCTTAATAGCAAATGCAACACACATGTTAAATCCTCTTTTAAAAAAATATCTCTAAATATCTGGTGGAAATCCCATTTCGAAACATAAGTTCACACAAATATTTCTCATCTAAAATGTAACACACAAGCCACAGATAATTTTTACAGTTAAAGAACTGCCATTAAACATTGTGACACTTCTCAGAAAACGACACTTAACACCTTTTGTCGTTCAAATACTGATCAATTAGATGAAGTGTGAGTTGAATATTAAGGATTATAAATTTGCTAGAGGGTCAACCACAGGGAAGTATCCAAAAAGGGCCAATTAGCTTCGATGTCCCTCTCTGACTTCCTATTCTCGGTTTGAAATGCCGGACACAGCGTCGGTTGGATGAAGAACTACCGTAACGAACTCATAAAGTGATATTTGACACTTTGCGTGCATTGTATACATGGAACTGAGATTCGTGCTTGAAAAACGGTAGTAGTATAAATGGGTAAGACAGTAACAATAAGGATGTTTGTGGTAATGTATCTACTTCTCACCATTATGGAATAGAAAACTTCGAAATATTTTTGAGAAAAATTAAAGGGTGCTGGAAAGTTGCTACTTTGTGTTTCCGTAAGATGTTAAACTACACAAAACATCGGTTCTTGTACTGTGGTCCACGGAACTCTGGGGTCCCCAGCATCTTTCAAGGGATTCCGGGGAGCTTCTTATATAATGTTAAGATTTCCTTCTTTTAAATTCCCTAAAATGTGCCATTTTAATCACTAAATTTCTGCAAGTAAAAAAACAACTAGAACATGCATATTATCATGGAGGAGTGTTCAAACTCTTTGGAGGCCATCCATGTGAAGGTTGATTCGTAAAGGATAAATGCAGCGATTGAAAGTTTAAGAACCACAGACTTAAAAAATAATATGAACTTATACAATGATGTTTATAGGAATCATGCATTAATTTAGACAAATTTTATATTCCCGCCGCATATAAGTTGTGAATTATCATTTTGGAAGCTAAAAAAACTTATTTAATTTGCTATGGGTCAAAATGTGATTGAGTGGGTTAAAGCTTTGTTGTAAATGAAGTGATTGCTAGTCTGTAGGAGGAGTATTTCAGGCTTAGTTCAAGGCGTTTTACTTACAACGCATTATTTAAAACGGAGATTGATGAGGTTTTCAGCGATTCTTCTGTAGCTATTCTAAGATTCTTTTTTTAACTTCTCACGGCATATTTTTAAGAGCAGTTTTTCTTTAAGAAATCCACCACAAAGATATGCTTCCGCTATCTGAGAATCCTCTATTCGGAGCTTATACTAGATGAATAATTTTAAGAAAGTCCAAAGCAAATTAAAAACTTTAGAAATCTGAAACGGGGTTTCGCGTGATCACCAATATAGATAAGGGATTTTTTTAAACTCCTTTATTTCTCAGATAATCAAATTGTCTTATATAATTATTTATTTGTTAATATATATTTTACCAGTATCAAAAATAATTTAACTAGTCATTCCGATAGATGATAATGCACGAAATTACTGAGCTGTGCTTGTTGAAGATTATCTTATGGACCATAGTATGAATGAATAAAATGGCCAGCTCAGTCTCCAGATCTGAATCTGATAGAACATATATGGTGCTACCTTGGTAAACATGTTGGTGTTATATAAATCCGACTCCAAGGACTTTATGAGGTGGAACAAGGGTTACTCCATATTTGATCCTCGTTTCCCACTTCAGTATTTGATAGCTTAATTATAGCATGAAAATGTCGATGCCACCGGTGCAATTCAATTAAGAATGGATATATTTCTTATTATAACCCCTTTCTTATAATCTTTCCAAGACCTCTTTCCTCATAAATCTATGATATTTTGCTTCCTCCAATAAGGAATTCTTCTTTCAACAATACTTTTTGCTGAACTTATGCAAATCTGTGTGTCACATATTAAATAAGATACTGTTTAGTGCATATTTCCTTCTAATTTCTTGTTTCTATGTTCATTCATTTTCAAATTAGACACATTAAACAGGTTGTACCTTAACTTTTGGAGGGCAGTATATTTGAAGGTGTATCGGAACTAACTGCAATGCAAATCTTTCCAGGATCATACTCTCGAAAAGTTGATTTAGTGATGTCTGGTGAACCCACAAAATTAAAAGCCCATCATTATGCATTCTATTGTCAAATGTGACTAAAAACTTCGAAAAGATAAAACTATAGGCTTACATAGAAACCAATACGGCCTCATCGGTTTATTTAAAAGCTACATTGTAATATGCATTTTAATCATTCTTACAAGCATTCCAAAAGGATAGAAAGAATATCTATTGAATTGTTTTTGTAAATTTTGAAGATATAAAACATTTTTTGGCTGAAAGAAGACTCATAACTCAACTGCTGATATATCAAATAACTTCTAATCGATTAGTCTCTATTTCACGATTGCTTTTATCCTCTCCGATTTCTGTTTTCTCGTTCGGTTTGCTTTTTCACGACAATAACATATTGCTTCAGGCACTGTGCCAAAAATGATATTAACGGTGAAAAAAGTTCAACCCAATATATATATATCAACGAACTCTTGTCAAATTGGAGTATGGAATATCCTTTTCAAATTCTGCAAAAACAGACAAATGAGTTTTCTGTTTTCCACAGAAAAGTCAACGGCATTAGTCCTCGAACATTTCGGTCCCACCCCACTAAAAAGGTTTCCGAGAAACAACACAATCCATCAGCTCCAACAGGTTGTCATCTCTCCCAACAGAGTCGCTGTTTCCCATTCCCACGTTTTGACGACGCCAATTTCCACAAGAAAAACCGAACGGAAGTCACTATAACAAAGGGCGATAAGAGTTTAATGTTTAATTACCCCTGACATTGCCGAAAGATCACAAACCAGTTCTCTTTTCTCGTCGACACACCTTGCATTAAAATTTGCATGAAACGAAATGGGGTGACTAACACTGTGGTGACGTACTGAAAGCCATGAGAAAATTTAGTTTGTTTTTCTCGAGATCGAGCATTAACTGATATGAAGAAATCTATGCTGGCACTTAAAATTTTGCTTTTTTTTCTTGTATTAAAGGTTGGTGTAAAGGAAAATAATTTATAGGTGTAGTTGAAAGCTTATCTTGAAGATTAGTTTGGGAGTGGCTTATTTTATACGGAATGCAATACTTCTCGTGAATTTTGTAAGTATATTTTGGGCAGGATACAGGCCAATGTGCCTTTCATTAAAACTGTCAATACGTGTAGAAAAATCAGATTGAACTGAATAATAGAATAGATTAAATTAAAATTATTATTTTTCAAAGATGTCTGATTGCTTTTATATATAAACTGTACTGAAATTAACTTTTCGCAGAGATATGCATCAATGATCATAAAGAACAAAAAAGGAAGGACGCCTCCCTAAAAATCTAGAAAACTAGCTGTAATACATAATTACTAATAAATTAATATAATACAGAAATTTATTCTCTCTAGTTGCCATCACTTTTAAATCTATCTATATAAATGGGTATAGAAGTTAAAAAGAAAATAAACAAGTGTGTGTGTGTGTGTGGTGTGTGTAGTTGTAGTGATTGTTTTTTTTTAGTTTAAGTTGACATGTACTACTTAATTTTTTTTCCGTCGTACAACATTGTCCTCCTATACTCCGTCCTTAAATTTTAAAATGTTCATTAATAAATTAATTTATTTTTTTTTTTTGCCGTACTTAATCACGAATCTCCATCAGATGTTATAGTCATACTACTTACAAATGTTATACACATAATTTATACAGGAAAACCAAATTGAATGGATCAGAAAAAACAGGAATATGTTAAACAATGCCATCAGTATACGTTAATGAAACCAAAACAAGATATTAATATTAAGACTTTTTAAAGAAAGAAAATAGTGCTTTGTTTGAGGTGCTTATGTCTACAGCCTTATACAATGCTGAATGTTTTCACTATTATTGTGCTCTATAATAGAGGCCAGTGGCACACACAAGGGGGGCCCGACCCCAAAGCCCTTGATTTTTTTCCCCGAATAATTATAATTCTAAGTATATAGTAGGAAAATTTAATTAATATTTGTTATTAATGATTAATTTTATTAATTAATGCTAATTTATTCAATAATTAGTTTTTTAATGTGTTTTGTTCCCGAAAATCGACAAAATAAAAAGAGCATGGTACAAAAATAGCGAACTTTCGACTCCGGAACCTCCCTTGAAAAATTCCTGTGTACGCTACTGATAGAGGCTGTAACATGTTATATAAACCGTTGGCATATTTTGTAACTTTCAGAGTAAAATAATGTGGAGCATGACCTTTATCTAATCTTGATTCAGAATTTTACTAATATTCGACGCCATTATATAACTTTATATTGGTGATAATTTACCTGAAACTGGAGCAAGGATGTTTGGAATCAAATATTCTACGTAGATAAAACAGATAATGTTGATAAAAAGTTAAAAAATATAACGAATGATAATTTAACGAAACGAGAAAACCTTTACCCATTCTTTAATAAAAACAAGTAACATATAAAGAAAAATTAAGTCAATTCCTACTTAGGTCAACAAAGAAAATTTTTATTTTAGTTAATTTTATTAAATAATTACAATCAATATAAATATGCATATACATATGACAGAATCACAATATTAAGTGGCAAAATAGAAAGCAATTTTCCTTTCTATATATGCTGTTGGATTATTATACTTTTGTTACTATTTATTCATTCATAAATCACATTCTCAGAAATTAGGCCATCCCGGATAGGAATCGAACCCACGACCTTTGACTAGAAATCCAACGCGCTATCCATTGCGCTACAGGGACACAACGAGCGATTTTCCTTTTTATATATGGTGTTAGACTGTTATTTTGGTTTGTTACTATTTATTCATTAATTAAATTTAATTATTGCAATAAAATAGTATAGTGAAAAGAAATCACATTCTCAGAAATTAGGCCATCCCTGGGATTCGAACCCACGACCTTTGGATTAGAAGTCCAAAGCGCTATTCATTACGCTACATGGACACAACGAGCGATTTTCCTTTTTACATGGTGTTGGATTATTACTTTTGTTTGTTACTTTGTATTCATTAATTAAGTTTAACTAATGAATTAATATTTGAAAAACTGTATTAACATCAAATGTCATCCACTGCAAGTTTTAAAAAATGTATTCGCACTTGAATGGATAAATAGAAAGTATTTTATTAACGATTGAAAATTTGAACAATATATATAGGGAGATTGAGAACTAATAGTAGGAATTGAATAATAAACAAACATCTTTCTTTATTAAATCTGAAGTTCAAAGTCAAACACCCATTTAGTATAATGTATATAAAAACACATACTCCATCAATAAAAGATAATTAACCATCAAATTCTCGTGATGACTCAAAATAAACCGTATTCACTCACAACGAAAGACCAACTCTACTCGTAAATATATAAGCTCCACTCCAACATCCAATCCATCAAACATAACGCATACAATTTACGCCTCCTGAGCGTCAAACTCATCAAGTGTGACTTGCCAACTCACGCGCGTCCATCTTCCGAAGCGGTAAGGAGAGTCCTTGAGGCAAAGTTTTAAGTTTCGGGTCCATCCGAGCCTCTCGTCTTTCCTGGCCCTGACCCACCTGAGCGCGGAAGGTGAAAGTGGTGGGATCTATTGATGGGTCTCCGCCTTGTGAAAGGGATGATGATGCTAATAGGCGCCCTCGCAATTTGGCTGCAAATTTACATTTCTTACGTAACCGGACGGGAAAGACAGTAATACTTTGTGTTTGTTTCCATGGAAAGAATAATTAAGGAAAACGGAATGGTTTGTTTTTGTTATGATTGAAAAGTCTTGTGCTTTAGCTCTATTTTCAGATTACTTTGGGGTGTCGAGTTTTAATAAAATTACTTGGAGATTCATGAGATTTTACTCATGAGCATTGGCGTAGCTAGTTCTGAATGGACCCTGTATCGAAATTCCTTTGGGGTCCTTTTTTAGATATGAGAGCCTTGTTAGTGGTGTTCAAATTCAATATCAAATAATGTTCAAATTCGTAATTCATTCGTTATCATATTTCAAAAATTCAATTCGATTTCATTCGTTAAAAATGGAATAAATTAACTCTTACCTGTCAGAAGTTGAGGCGACTAAAAACACTCGACCAGTCGGATGGAGGGACAAACGTTTATTTACACACAAACAAACAAGACAGACAGGAATACTATATACACTTGAAAAGCGACTGCAGCGCCGCTGAACTAGAGTTACAACACACTCCCCGAATGACCAGGGGGTTCATTCAAAATCTGCTACAATTTCAAATACACAGAAGAATATTAAATACACATTACAAGTAATTCACATACAAATTCACCAGATACAAATTCAAAACAACTCCTTAACTAAGAAATCCTTCATTAAGTTCAAGGTTATGTAACAATTGTACAGGTCTTTTAATAATTGAATTTTGTGTTTTTATCTTACAAGAACGTATTTTACCATCCCTGCTGGGAAATACATCAACAACTTTACCTAGTAGTGAAACTGTTGTTACACATGTTGGGGTCCCTGTAGCTGGGGGTCCCGTATCATTGACACGGCTGATACGGCGGTAGCTACGCCCTTGCTCTCATAAGTTTGTTTATTAAATATTTCCGGATACTCATTCTTATCTGATTCAAAGAACCATTAATCCCAACTATTACATCTCTTAATTCTGAACTACAGTTAAATGACGAGGTTACCATCTAACTGGAACCCTAAAGTTAACCAACAAGTAAAGTACACGTAACGCCAGCATTAAAGCTTTAAGCCCCGACAGATTTTAAGTGCATTAGTCCCTTTGCACAACAGTTCTTAAGTGAAATTAGGACTAATACACACAGGTCGATTGAAATATCGCAGCTCATGCCCTCGCGATCAAGACACTCACTCATCTATTACCGCAATGGGTAATATCATACAATGGTGATTGTCATTAGAAAACTGATAACTGTTTTGGTAGATTTGAATTAACGTCGCTCTAGGGTTAGCCTTCCCGTGGCGTACGAATTAGTATGATCATGATTTATACTGAAGGCAAAATTGTAATCTCCCATAATGCCGTAAAAGGATTTAGTTGTCCAGTTGAATTTGATGAACAGTAGCCATCACATTATTCCACAAGAATCAAATCGATCCTGGAATCCAGAATATGAATACATTTCTATCGCTAGGATGTCATGCAGGACGAATGTTATCTATAAATGGCCACTAAAAACGAGCTGTGTAGAAGGGTTGATGCATACTAAATCTATCGGAACTCAAAATTTTCACACTAATGTTGTGTGGAAGTGTGATGTGGCAGCTCATATGTCTTCCTTGTCATTTGGCCATGGTTCAAAATTTATGAAACTTTTTGACGAAATTGACAGCGAATTAAGAGGGTTTGGACAAAATCCGTCGTCAATAATCCTCGTATTGCTTCAGAGTGAGATGTTAATAATTATTCGACTAATCTTAATGGAGTTTTTTATCAAATTCCTAGTTCATTATTTTGAAAATGTGGTTAAATGTGTGAATATTTATTTCCAATCTGTGTCTTCAATTTACTACAATTTTGACACCGCTCCCCAAGAAAACATCATTATTTTTCACTAATGAGTGGAATTTACATTAGAATAGTTTATTAATTTCTCATTAGTAGTAACTTGAGTGACGGAAATTCTTATTTTGAACCACAAAGTCTGGTGACTAGATCAACACAATGAGTTAACAACATACCGAGTCAATTGATTTGAACTGCGATATGCACTTGCCTCCGAAGGTCTGCCTACAGGAAATAATCTAACGTGTTTATGCTATAATTAGTATTAAAATCTAGCTTCAGAAAATCAACATACTTCTCGAAGATTTTTCAAAATTTCCTTATTCAAACACAAAACAAAATCCACCTTAACATGAAAAAACAAGAATGACCAACAAATAATTTCCCACCAACCCCGCCAAAAGTCTGCGTACACTTACAAAATGGAGCTCTTAAAGATCTTTTATTATGAGATAATTTCGCCGTGTTTTTGAGTAATTAAAAGCTTTTATAACGATTTATTTGAAATTTGAGATTTGAATGCTTGTGTAATTCCATGACAGGTAACAGAAAAGAGATCGATGTATTACTGAAAGAAAGATCATCTTAAATCTTTAAAAAAGGAGAAAAGCTTTTCAATAAATTGTCTGAAACTGTTAATAGGAGACACATTCATTGATTCAAAAAGTTTTCATAAACTACAAACTAAAATTTTAACCTCCAAGCCAAGATCTGGCTACCCGTCTGCAGTGTGATCTCGAGAATCTTGCTTTGTAATACGCACCTCTAAAAATAAATTCAAGACTATAAGCTTCACAAATAGCTAAAAATGTTGCTGAGATATTGCAAAAAATGTGACTCTAACCACAATTTGAAGAGAACTAAAAAAGGATGACTATCAAGGCCGAGTTGCTCTCAAAAAGTCATTCATCTCTCGAGTAAACAGAGTTAAGAGAATGACCTTTGCCAAGAAACACATAAATAGGACACATAATTATTTGAAAAATGTAATATATTCAATTGAAAGTAAAAATTTTGAATTTTCGGCATCAAAAAGGACAAAAATATGCCTGCAAAAATTCCTGTACAGATCTTAAGAAAAAGAATCTTTTTTCGACAACCAAACATGGAGAAGGAAGAATAATATTCGAGAGTGCATAAGAAGTTTTTGGGTTGGAAAACTGAAATTTATTGAATTAACAATGTACAAAATTGATTACTTGAACTCATTGAAGTAAAATATCAGGGTGAGCGAGTTTGGTGTTTTATGGCGCAAGAGCCAATAAAATATCAGGGAAAGTGCCGAGAAACCTGTGGTGAGTGATGAATTTTACTTTCAGCAGGACAAAGATACCAAGCAAATGGCCTCATGGTGAAATCTCATGGCTATTCTACCATTTTTCAAACCAATTCTGTAAGCCATCTCAGTTCCCAGACATAAACACAATACAGTATTTGTGGGATTTACTCGCGTGGATAATCAGGGACAACGTAATAACATCTAAAAGAATGTTTAAATCTGTCATAGAGAGAGTAGAAGAATGGAATAAAATAGCCACAGAAGAGACAACTAAGCTAGTTGAATCATTGCCAAATATGTTGAGAGAGTTATAGAAAGAACTGAATAGATTAAAAAGTATTAACTTTTCGTTACAATCCATTATCGTAAAGGTTTTTTCCGGTGTACGCAGACTTTTGACGCACACGATTTGTATCTTTCTCATGTTATAAATATTTTTATTTGTTATGTAATAATCAGGTGATTGTAGATTGTACTATTTGAATTTACAACGTTAGAGGTATCAATAAAAAATAATACTGATTCAGAACGACTTCATTTAATTAGCGATCTTTCCAGTGGCGTAACGGAGAATATTAGAGCCCCCTGCAAAGTCAGGTTTTGGGCCTCAAGCACAAATATGTACTTGGTGTCAGTCAGGATTTGGGCTCTCTAGAATCCCTGAGATTTGCGGGGGTATACGTTACGCCACTGGATCTTTCCATGAATATGAAAGATGATCATCTGTACGCAGACTTTCGGAGGCAAGTATATTTAACTGATATCAGTACCTCTACTTGACAGTTTTTGGACCTCCTGCACATGAACTATTATCCATCAGTTCCTAGTCATTTATTCTAATATCCCTAGTGCAGCAATCCCACACATCCGAAAGAAATAGACCAGGATGAGCTAAAAATGCTGCTTAAAAAGTAAAATAATAAGATTCGGAAATGACCGTGTGAGGAAGAAAAGATATCTTTCTTAATAACTTTCTATATTCGAATGCGACACAATACAATATTAGAATTTTTGAAAAAGAAGAAAAATTTATCAATTGAAAATTTACATCACGAAATATAAGTATAGAAATCATCAACAGCACCTGTTGCTTATATATTTAATATAACACCTTTCTTAAACTCAAATAATATAAACATTGCTATCTTTCAAATCAGTTGGTACATTTAATAAAACCTCAAATTTTATTAAAAATTTCGATGCAAGTATTTAGATTTTAATTTTAAAAATTCAAAACACACCTCTGTTTTTACTTTAATACGTTCTAACAGAAAGGGTGTAAAACATTTCATGGCATCTATAGAAAAATAGAAGATTGATTCCAGTTCTAAGAAAAATTACGTGGTCCGTCGCCAAAAGCCCTCGTGTAGCTGAACAGTGCGACGTTAATATTCACTCGCTCACTCACCCAGTTCTAAGAAATACCTAAAGATAGTACAATAAACCACGATTTTTATTTTAGAATCTTCAACGGAATCTTAATCATTGAATTTGGTATTGTGAGCTTTCTTGATATTGGCAAAAGCAGACAGAACTCCATATTAAGGTTATAAAATTTGGTAAATTCTCAAATGCTAATCGAATTACATCACTTGTCTCCAATTTTGCAGTTATGAAAGTAAAACTTAATCAAAATTTTCTTATTAGAAATTTGGTTGATCCTTTATCTACCGACGGTACTTATAAGTACCACTCACTTTAAAATTACATAGAATAACCATTTTTACGTATATTCTGACGATAGCAGGAATATTCTTTGAAATCCACTCTTCCCAAAATATAAGGCAGCACAGGGTTCTTACCCATGAGGGATTTTAGCGGTAAAGTGAATAGTTTTATAGCAGAAATTTGCTTTTCAGCGGATTGGAAAGATTATCATTTTTGTTCAGAAAAAAATTAGTTAGTCTCAAAATTTAAGGTTTATTTTTGTGTATGTTAATGAAGACCTTAGAAAACAATTTGACTATTTATTTTAAGTGAACAGTGTATATAATTAATTTTACAATAAAATATCTTTAATTAATTAATTAGCTCTAACGGATTAATTTTCCCAAAGTTGAGTATTTTGTTTATGTATATCCCTTAATTTTCAATGTAGTGATCCAAAAAAAATATTGCATGAAAAAACTGCAGTAAATCATAATGCGATAAATAAAGAGTTAAATTAAAATTAGGCGCGTAAAATTATTTTTTTTTATTCGTGTTAAATCAAAATCGTGTAAAAGAAGTTCATTTAAAAACAGAATTGGGTGTATAGAATAGGTTTTTTGTGCATTTTACACATTGATATTACGAGCACATATATCTTCAGGGGACGTCTTAAAGCATAGGCCCGAGCCCAGGGTTTCCTCCGCACTGAGGGCCTCGTCTCATTCTCGACACTCAGCCTTAATAGGATAATTTCAACGATCAAATGTTTTTTTCCCGGTTCTATCCTCTGAAAAACTGGGAATTTCAGACGATATGTCAACTGGCTATATGTGATGATCGTCGTCCATGTATAGGTCGAGCCGGTTTGTGTGCGATTGTAAGTCATGCACATTTGTTTCAGGTTACAGTTTGTACAATTATTTGACAACGTAAGCTATGCACTGTCTACTCTTAAGGATCATGTGTAGATGCCCAGGGCCTACAATTGTGTAGGGGCACAGGACCTCAAGAAGTCTTAAGGCGTCCCTGTGTATCTTATCACAATATATCTAAAAATTTCAAGAAATAATGAATTCTTACCTAGGGTTTTGTTGAGCCAATCTGCCAAGTCTTCTTTTAAAGGTATGAGATGCTGTTCTTGCTTCATGGCGATCTTCATGTGGAGCGCGTCTACCT
The DNA here is from genome assembly GCA_019973955.1 of Trichonephila inaurata madagascariensis. Classification (NCBI taxonomy): domain Eukaryota; kingdom Metazoa; phylum Arthropoda; class Arachnida; order Araneae; family Nephilidae; genus Trichonephila; species Trichonephila inaurata. The sequence goes on from BMAV01005137.1 coordinate 80,505, forward strand.
CTTCCTGCGTCATGCCTGTACACTTTCGACTCCAAGTTGCCATGCCGCGATTAACTACAATATGTCAATAACATTTCTTCCATATTCCATTGAACAACAAAGCGACGTTAGCTATTGCTGCATGCAGTTTGTAAGTACGTTTTAGTCTTTGAAATTCAGTTTTGCTTCAATTCGTGAAAAATGGCGATCGTTGAATTGTAAAAATATTCCAGGTTTTTCAGTTGTTCATAGCAGCATCTGAGGATAAAGAAAACAATTATATTATTTTTGTGAAATATTAAATCAAATTTGTGCATTGTAACAGGAACATGTTTTAATACTTGATTTTTGTTGGAAATATTCTCGTAATTTCTGATTGTGTATGTGAAAAAAATTAGGGAAATATGAAATGGAAATTAAATAATTGCAATATAAACTTAATTTTGAAAAATTTACTTTAAAGTAATTTTTTAAAAAAGTTTTAATTAAAACTTTAAAACTTACTTTTTTTAAAATACTTTTTAAAAAATGGAATTATGAAGATTTTTAAAAATTTTAAAGTTTAAAAAGAACAAAAATCAAATAGTAAAAAAATTTGTGCAATTTGTGTTTAAACAGTTATTTTTAAAGGATTGTTTTTTTCTTCATACACTTACAAAATAATTTTGATTTTGTATCAAATAATTAAGCATTGTAAATTATTGGTATAATTCTTCTCAATCATTCAAATAAAAAATTCCGAAATTTCAAATGATTCCTAGTATAGACAATTTAAAAATGTATTCATATTAAATATTTTAAATATTAAAAACTAGAAAACATGACTAATATAAATACTTAAAAAAATTTAAAAACATTTTGGTAATCTTATTCATGAAAACGTTTTTGAATATTTCATTTTACAATTCACAAACTTTGAATTTTAAAGCTAAATAAATCCGAAATAAAATAACTTTCGAAGAGGTTTGTGCAATGCACAGTAAATATATATATATATATATATATTGAAACAGTTGCATAATACAGAAATTACTAGAAATCTTCTTTCAAAATATATTTTGCTCACTTTTGTTTTAAATTTAACACTGAAACCAACCACACCAAGCAAAACAAATACTTTTCAGAAATATTGAAAATTTAAGTGAGCATGAAAATCACAATATCTTTTAAAAAATAAACATAACTTAAAAATATTAAAGTAACAGAATCAATCAATTAAAAAGTTTAAGGAAAAAGCAAAACTTATACCGTGAAACATGATTTTGTTTCTGAATTCTTGGTAACTAAACATATCAAAGCAGCTGACTGATAGATGATTTTCTAAAGTGTTCTAAAATATTATCAATTGAGCGCTTTATCTTTGAACATGATAGTACTATTTGTACTGCTGTTTTGAAGTGTAGCTCATGAAAATATTCGGCTTTCTCAAAAAGTGTTTGCTGTGTTTCTATTTCTTTACTATTTATCTTTGCTATTTTCACTTTTAATTAACTTTTTTCCCCTGGACAGTTGAAACTAGTAGAAAATTTTAAAAATGCTGGATATCTTAGCATTTTATTTTTTTAAAAGGTAGATTTTGAACAATATTTGCTTTATTTTATAATAGATTTTAATAATTTTTCTTGGAGACCATATCGTTTTAGATTTATTTCACATCCCCTTAACCATGCCTAAAAGCCTTACCTGTATAGGAGTTAACGCTCGTTCAATTTGTTGAGGCTCAAAATTCTCGCGTGGGTGTGATGTGGAAGTTTTAAAAGGGTGCCACCTCAAGTTTCCTCCTCGTCACTTGAACGAGGATGACACCTTTTATATATATAAATCCAAACGGAATAATCTAATTTTTCTACTAGCTAGTTCAATTATATATAAACTAATTGATATAGTTCAAAACGAATTTAATATTTGTGGATCATACATCTAAGAAAAAACATGAGATGACGTTAAATTCGTTTCAAATAACAGTCTCAATAAGTAAAAATGTATGAATACGTCATCAGTAATCCTAAAGTTGGCTTTATTCTCAATTGAAACCCTAATAATTTAATAAAAAAGGGTTTTTAGATTTTCTTTTTTTTATGCCCTTCACTTTATAAGTATAAATGTGGCCGCGGTAGCCGAGTGGTATAGGTATCGGATCGTGGCTTGCCTTGTCACGAGTTCGAGCCCAGTACCACTAAAGACCCGCCGTGTTAGGGCAGCGATGCACGTTAAATCTGTCGAGAGCTGAAACGTCCTCCCGTTGGTGTGGTGTGGTAGTTAGGAGAGGGGGTGCCATCTCAGGTGTCGTCCACGTCACTTGACCATGGTTCAAAATTACGTGGTCCGTCGTCAAAAGCCCTCGTGTAGCTGAGCAGTGCGACGTTAATATTCAATCAATCAATTATAAGTATAAAACGACTTGAACTTTGATTATGTCGTATCTTTAAATTTTTCACTAAACTAGTGCCTTCGATTGCGCTAATTGTCCGTGATATATATGTTCTAAGAAAATGTTAAATGAAAAATTCTGTCTATAAAAAATTTATGCTAAAATATTTTTACAAATACAAATTTTCAAAGACACGAAACGTAAACTTTTCCCTTCTTTTTATTCTACTCTAAATTTAACATAAAACTATTTCCACTCTTTAATTTCCCCTTCCCTCTACTTTCGAAAAGGAGTAGAGATGGAAAGCAACTAGAACACAGAAACGGAAGTGGATCTCAAAAACCTTTCTGGCACAAAGCCAAATCCATAAACATCCTTTGAAATTCTTCCGATCTATACTTACAAAAAATTGCATGTTAAAGCCGTTTTAGGTGAAAGGACGGTCACACTTCCCCCTTATAAAGCCAATTTCGATTTATATTTTTTTAAAAGAAGACTCATTTCTTTGACACCAAAAATCATGGTTTTCTTCTTTTTCTTTTCAGGATGCTTCCAACCCCCCTTCCCCTAATCTAAAAAACCAGTGATAAATTCCTGGGCACCCCCAAGAGACACTTCGGCAGACGATACCCTCAGCAGCATCCCCCCATCGCGACTAATCAATCCCGAAATTCTTCGACCAATCTCGAATCCGATTCCCAGACTGCCGTCGTGATGTCACAAGGTCGCCAGGAATCGATTCGTCCTCCCGGTCACTATGGAAACGATCCCCCTTTTTTCCCTCTCTTCTTGGACTTCCCCCTTCTTCCTCCCGATCGATATGCAGGGAGAAGAGAGCTCGACGGAGAAAACCCATGTACAGGAATGTTTGGAGAATGGATTGGTTTAATGAAAGAGGTCCCTGTGTAAATTGTTTTGTGCGGGAGTTTGGATATGAGAGGAGAAAGTTTGCCATATTGGTGAAAGTAAACAACTTAAACAGAGAGAACCTAGCTCCCGCTCATCTTATTGTGAAAGATAAATAGGTTTAAAAGCCCCAGTTAACTTTTAATGCACAACGTATCAAAGAGCTAATCTTTCTTGGCATATATCTTAATTGTGGCTCTGCAAGCTTAAAATACTTTCAATATATTTTTAACTGTCAGTTTTCTATAGATTAGTGTTTCTCAAACTGTGGGGCGTGCCCCCCTTGAGGGGCGTGACAACTCTACGAGGGGGCGCGAGCATATTGAAAAATTGAAAACAAAGATTATTTTAAAAAATTATTAAGTTACTGAAAGTAAATAAACAAAATATACATTCTGACATAATATATAAAAAAATAAAATACGAATTTACACTGATGTAGTATACTTATAAATGTATCAGTGCTGCACAATGTTTTTATAATTAATTTAACAATACTAAGTTAAGAACAAGTTTAATAATTACCATTGACCCCATGGGACCTGTCAAAAATAAAACCACATACAAAAATCAACACTTATCTTGATAATTTTTTGTACGGTTTATAATAAAAAAAATCCTTTAACTGCCGATTAAAAGTTACGCGATTCGCTTCCCAATGTCAACCGTTTTCCACGTAGGCACGCGTATGCGACGTATTGAGTGTGAGGGAGGGGGGAAGGAATAAAGAAGCAAATAACCTGAAATAAGTTAATCATTTGCAAACATTGACATAAGGTCCTTTTATTGCATTCTAAAGCCTTCGGAATAATTTTATGGAAAGCAGTGCACAGAAAAGGTCTTACTTTGGAAAGACGTATATATACGTCCCGAGAAATCGACGCTTTGGCTAACAGAGATGTTTATATACTCCGGTGGCCCTTAAGAGGTTAAAGTCGTATCGTAGTTTTATCATCAAAGTATATTATTGAATTCAATACATTGTTATTGTTTTTGAGGGCGCGACTAAAATTATGATTGAATATTTTTTTTTTTTTTTTTATTGAAAACAATTATAAAATCCCCGTGCACCACAAAGTATCACACGGGGCTTACACAAGTAAGTAATAAACACACATTCAGGGGAAACAAAAAATTTAAAAAAAAATTGAGGTTAAGAAGAAATAAAAATATTTACAACAAATTCACAGAAATATTTGAAAGCATTTCTGGTAGAAAGAAGTTGTTGAAAATTCGGAGGCCAATTTATATTAAGTCCCTTGAAAGCCAGTCTTAGGATTTTTCTTTCTCTGGCAAACTTGGAACACAGAAGGAGCACATGTTCTACATTTTCCTCGCCTCCAATATTACAATCACAGGAAGATGTCGGAACTAAATTAAATTTGTTCAAGCAGCTTTTGAAATTACCATGACCAGTGAGAAATTGGGTTATTTTGTAGTTAGTGTAAAAATGATGGTATGACAGTCTTTTGTTAATGGTTGGAAAAAATTTCTTTGTTATGCTCCCTTTATTAGAAATGAGATTCTTGTGGGGTTCCAAGACTTCACGATTCTTTCTTTCGTGATCCTCTTGTAAAACGATTTAGGAATATCGTTGAATATTGGATCGCGAATATTGAAACTTTGAGAAGCACTGCTATAGATACAATAACTAAAATCCTTAAGCAAGTTTCTCCTTTAATGTTATCTCAAAAGTTTACAATATAAGATTATAAATTAAGTTTCTTCGCTAGTATCATCTCAAAGGTTTACAATGCAAGAATATCATTACCTCATTATATTTTAATGTAAAGTAATGAAAGACAATAGTTTTCTTTTTTTAATGAAATTTCATTGCATATTTCGACAATTACTTTCAGAGGAATGAGGTATTAACGATATATATTTCTTACTCATGTACCTCTCATTCAAATCCTTCGTATACTAGAGAAGCTGAGACTTTCAGAAATACATATTGAACAAGATACGTGAAAATTGTAGATAATACTCTGTTCAAAAATTCAAGAGAAAAAGCTGTTTTAGTATCTATTGGGATAAAGTAACGAAATATTTCACCGACACACTTCAACATGCTGTTTAGTACTAATCAAAAAATTAATCAAAGTTATAACTATTTATATTCTTGTCACCTTTCTAACAAAAACTTGGAAACTTAAATATAAACATAAAGTAAGAGATACAAGAACCTATTAATATCTTAAATTTTTAAGTTTAATGTAAAATTAATAAAAGAATTAAATTTAGATTATAAATTTGAGATTTATAAAAAAAGGTATTAGTATTGCTTAGTGGTTTTTAAATTAATGGTTTTTTATCAACATTATTTTTGTTTACAAAAACATGATAGTTTTTTTTTAAGTTTTAGAACTACTAGGATAGTCACTTAAATCACTTGCGACAAAGGCAGGATGAATTCAGTAATTTGATGATACATTAAATAATGGAAATATTGTAACTAATTAAATCAAATATTTATAAAAGACAAATATTTTAATGTTGTAATAGCATTATCATAACCATCTTGTTTAATTAGTAGCTATATTTTGCATTCTTTTCAAAAACAATTCACATCATTATTTTGTGATTGATTTGTAATATTTTGCACAAATATACATAAAATATCATTGTGAATAGTTATCAAATCTTGCTGTAAATATTCAATATTTAAGCATTCAAAATATTCAAAATCTGACCACTGAGTTAAAATTTTGACTTACTGACCTGAAAATACAAGTTATATGTCAATTTAAAAAAAAATCTATAAGATAATTTAGTTTTTAGCAATCAGCAAAATAAGAATTTTTCATCATCTGTAACTGGATTCTAGAAATAACAAAAAAAAAAAGATAAACTAATAAAATTACATAAATAAATAATGTTATTCAATATGTTTTATTTTTATTTTTTTACGTAAATTAATCTAGCATACTTTAAACGTTTTTTAATTTAATGTGAATAATATATTGATAATTTTTTATGCCCGAATGCACTTGAAACAACTCGACATAGAAAACGCGTTTTCATGAGCACAATTAAGAAAGAACTTTAAAAAACCTTTTTCCCCCTTCACTAGCGGAAAATATTCGTAATTGCTTCTCTTTGCACTTGAAAAATAATTGCTTCATTTTTTCGGCATTTCTTGCCAGTTAATTAAATTTCGTCCTTTCGTCCCGGAAAAGCGTGATAAGAAGGAAAAACTGTTTAGTTTTAAAAATAAAATGTTTTTTTTTTATTTTATTTCATTTCCCCAACTTTGATTAAACGAGACACACGTGGTCAAATATTAAACATAAAAAATATAATAATGCTCTTTTCATTCAAATTTAACATAAAATTTCTTGAATCTTTTAGAAATTAATATAGTTTTCCTCCGTTACATTTTACTTTGGACTAACAAGTAAAATTCTTAGTTATAGTGAAATGTTTGAGTAAATGAACATAAAAAGTTCCAAAGATTCAATTACTTAACACAATATTTAAAACTTCTTTTAAAACCTGAATTCATTGGATGTAAAAATAAAATATTTTTAAGCAGAGACCGTTTAAGAGATTCAAAATTTTTTCATAATACTTTTGAAAATAAAGAAAAATCCTCTTCCAGAAACATAATGAACGGCTCATTAACTGTCACAATGAAAAGGCACGTTGAGTAAAATGTTGATCCACAAAGTTGATCCCAACTAAATAGGTTTTCACTCCTGTAGTCCCCATCGCACGAAACTAAATTAATTCAAACTTTAAAATAACAAATTTTAGTGAGTGAGAGTTTTATTTAAGTTGCACTATAAAAAGCAACCGAGGGTTATTGGTGATGGACCTCGTAATTTTGAGCTTTGATCAAGTGACGAGGACGACACCTACACTGGAACCCCTATATCAGGGATGGCGAACAAATGGCACGTGACACAATATTATGGGCACCCCAGCGAACAAAATTTTTTGCATTTTATTTCAAAATAACGAAGTTCTCTATGAAGTATTACGAACAAACGCAAGTGATTGGTCACGAAACGGCTGGGAGCACACTCGTTTGTTATTGTCTTGCCTTAGTTTCGTCGTGAACTGCAGTTGCTTATGATGCAAAATTTGTCTACGAATAGCATAGTCAATTTCGTTGACACAACTATTTTAAAGTTTATTTGTGTTACATTTACGAATTTTAACTGTTATTTTTTTAACAAGGCTCTAGTTTGGCAAAAGAAAAAAAAGTGCAAGATTGTAAATGAAATAGAGAATTTGAAACTAGGGGAATCTAGAAATATGGCATTATTAGTGAAGGGGCGAGTAAACGGTGTGTGTTTTATGTTCTGGAATAGTGGTATGCAGAACATCGTCTGTGAAACGGCATTTTGAAACAAATCACAAATTCTCTTGTCAAAAAAGTGAATTACAGCAAAAAATAATTAATTGCTTAGAAACCATTTGGCAGATGACTCCAATTCTAAGCATGACTACTAAAAGTTACCTGTTACAATCCTAATATAAATTATTTGTCCTCCAATCTGCAACAACAAAAGTCACACTAATGTTACTTTAATTGAATTACACGTATAACTAAAACATTTTCAGCTATACGGCGCAAAAGGTATTTTTTCGTAGTAAATAAAGAGTTTTGAGTTGTTAGTATTTAGTTTTATTATTTTCCCAATAATCAGAAGTCAAAATTATTTGACGAATTAATTTTCGAAAAAATGGCACGTTGGTCCATAAAGGTTCGCCACCCCTGCCATTCCAACGGGGGACTTTAAGACTCGACAAATTTAATGCGCATCAAGTCTTCAGTGACACGAGGATTCGAACCCGTCACCCTCTGGCCACGAGTTCGTGACCATAACCACTAAGCTACAGTGAACATGTAACGAATACTAGATCAAACTTTAAAAAAATATGTATATATTTTTCGCTAAAAGAGTTATATTTTTCATTTTGTTACAAATATTACTTTTTTTAATAATATTATATACTAATTTTTTTAATCAAAAATCTTAAAAGAACTTCCTTAGAAAAGAACTATTGATAATTTCAAAAAACGCTGCACATTATTCGCTGTTTCATCACACAGAGAACTATAACTTTATTTCTGGAATAAATCTGTAAAAATTTCTTCTGTGTAAATCAGTGATTCCCAAAGTGGTCTATATGGACCCCCAGGGGTCTATGACTACCTGCAAGGGGTCCACGTTAGAGAAAAAATAATTTGGGGGTCCATGAGGTGTAAATGGGGGTCTATGATGGTGGTTCTCATTAAACCAAATCATGATTTTAATTTTAAAAGAATATTTAGTCAAGTGGAAACCAGATTTTATCTATTTGATAGATTTATTTACTAATTTTAATAAGGTTAATTTGCAGAGTTACAAAGTGACAGCATAAATTTTATTTAAACAAGGGCAATTTTGGCAGTAAAAAGACATACCTGTTATTTATCACGAATTATGGAATATCGTGAAAAAATTTTTAATTACTTTTCATAGAGTGAGAAGGAGTTTCAGCGAAGTTTCCAAACTCCAAAACAAAAAAGAAAAGGGTGGGGATAAGGTCTGGACACTACTATACCAGGTTGATTGATTTAATATTAACGTCGCACTGTTCAGCTACACGAGGACTTTTGGAAACGGACCACGTAATTTTGAACCATGGTCAAGTGACGTGAATGACACCTGAGTTGCACCCTCTCTTAACTACCCACCACCACACCAACGGGAGGACGTTTCAGCTTCGACAGATTTAACGTGCATCGCTGCCCCACACGGCGGGTCTTTAGTATACTGGGCTCGAACTCTGACAAAGGGCCCGATCCCATACCATACCACTCGGCCCCCGGCCACACCCAAATAAAACCAGGAGATTTAGTGTTAAACCTGACAGAATTGATTCCAACTGTTGAAAAAATTGTTATTGAAGCGCCAGACTTATTCCACGCTTTAAAAGCATTTGTTTGTTGCTTAGTTATTTTATGTATTAATCAAATTTTAATTTAATTAACATGTTTTTCTTGAGTTTTAAACATCATACTTCACTTCAGTTAGAAATTTAAATCGCTTAAAATAAGTAGATCTGTACTAGTTGTCAAAAAGACATTTAAATTCGCGTAAAATTGAAAAAAATTCAATATTAGGTAAGCAAAGGTCTACCCCAAACCGAAAAGCATGGCAGGGTCTATGAGACAAAAAAATTTAGGAACCTCTGGTGTAAATCAAAAAAACTTGGTGTTATTATCCATATTAAAAGCTGAAATATTTTCGAATCTAGGCCGATAGCATGTTCGATAACTGAATCAAAGCCAACACCTTCTATTGACAACCAATTTTCAACTCAAAAATTCGACAAGAAATCTCTGCAGCACTTATTTACTATTGCTATCATTTAGGTCAAGATTTTCTTTCTTTACACGATTTTCCAATAAAAGTCCACCACCAAAAAGAACCATAGATATATATTATTTTTAGATACTTTTTCTTTAAAAGTTTCTGTCAAATGTTATTGACCTATTTGGTTGTGGAATGTTTATTTTAAACACAGCGATTTTTTTTACGATCATCACATTTCGAAGATCATTGTTATTTCTAAAGCAATTTAACCAGTTGTTCATTGTAAGATCAGTACTCCGAGTCTGCACAAATCGGCTTTTATTTTTTGAAACTCTTTTTTTCTGATCTTGTTCGTGAACAACTAAAAGACAGGCTTAAACAAAAGGTCAAAACTAAACTTTCTTTTGATGAAACATTGTTTCTTTTCTAAAAGGCTATTGAATTTTTTTTCTTGTTTGTTCCCGCTTTGGATAACTCTCGGCCATTAAATGGGAGCTTTTAAGCGAAAGCAATGAAGTTGAACCGATTCTGTTGAATGAGGTAATTCTAAATGGTGATATTAAGAACTGGTTGATATTTCAAACAACTCTCTCTCTCTAGATTTTGAATAAAAGTTGGATTACTCTAATCGTCCCATAAAGAAATATTACAAGAAACATTTTTTTATAAGGGTTGCCCAAATGAAAAGTGGAAAAGTTTAATAGAAAAAATAATTTTATTGGAAATGAAAAGAAACTGCTCTGGAGGTTGTAACACAGGTCCCATCGTTTCGACAGCAGGTCTATGTCTTCACTTTAGAAAGAAAGTGGTTGATTCTTCGGGAAGTCCTGCCCACTTCCTTCACTTCATCGTCCAAATAGAAACATTATATTATCTTAAGTGGCCTAAAGGCGTAGAAGTCAAAAGGGTGACAAATAAGGACTGTAAGGTGGGTGTTCTAGCATTTCCCAACGGATTTTTTAATGCTGCCTTGGTTCACGGGAGACTGTGGACGGACATTGTCATGGACAGCTGATATCATTTTCTGGCTTTTCGTAAACGCCAACTGTTCCGAGACGTTCGACTAGTCTGTTTAAGAGACTGCCACAACTATTGGTCGACAGATGTCCGCATTAAACTCTCCTCCCGCAATCAGTAACCGTACTATCACACTTTGTTCCGATCTGCATGCATCCTTACATGACACGACTTTACTTTCGATTAATTTTTTCTACCACTGACAGAGTTCCCTGTTAACCATCGTATGCGGTGTAGCTTCGTACTATCTTTCGTGTCCCTGTTTGGTGGCTCTGATATAGCTTGTACTCATTCTGACGCAATCGTATATGTCCACTTTTCATTTTGGCAACCCTTACTATATAGCAGAAAAGCGACTCACTCACTCATCACGAGATCTTCAGTTTTATTAGGTCTATCAAACTTCAAACGTGGCAGAAATGTTCCTTTTGTTGAGTAGAGATCCACCTAAAAACGGATATTGTAGATATTGAATCCTAAAAGGGGTTGTGTAGAGGCATTATATACAAAAATTCCCATTTTACAGCAGTGCTTCTCAAACTTTCAATACTGCGACACAATTTTCAATCATAATTTTCTCAACCCCCTTATACAACAACAATGTATTGAAATCAATAATAATATGATTTGACACTAAAGCAACAATACGACTTTAATTACAAACTGCACAAATTATAACATAAGTGTTAATTTTTGTATATACTTTTATATATGACAACCCCATGGAGTCACTGATAATTATAAAACTTATTCTTAATTCAGTATTGATGAATTAATTATCAAATACATTGTGCAGTACTGATACATTTAGAAGTGTATTCTATCAGTGTAAATGTGGTTTTTTAAAAAATTTTATTGCGTCAGAATGTATTTTGTTTTGCTTTCTTTCTGTAAATTAAGTTTTTTTTTAAAAGAATAATCGTTTGCTTTCGACTTTTCAATATCCCCCCCCCCACGTAGGATTATCAAGCCTCCCCCAGGAGGCGATCACAGTTTGAGAAACGATGACTTACAGACTAGAAAATTGACAAGCATGTGCCTTTAGTTGAATAGAAAACAGATCAATTTGTAATGAAATGACGGAAATCACTCCCAGAGGGTTGCGGGATGTTAAAGATGAAAAAAAAAGTCCCGTCTTTTTGAACTACAGATCTGAAATTTGGCAAGCATGTTTCCTTTATTGAGTAGAGATACATGAAGAACGAGGTTCCCGTAAAAATACTCCCAAATGGGGTAAGGGATGGTTAAAGACAAAAATTCCTGTTTGGAATTATACCTACAGATAAGAAATTTGGCAAGTATGTTTCTTTGTTGAGAACGAGTTTTGTAGAAACAAACACCAAAGAATTGCAGAGATTATGACGGTGTTAAAAAATTTTAAAATCCCATTTTCTTACCACTAGACCAGAAGATCTGAAATTTGAGAAGGATGTTTCTTTTATTGAGTATTAGGTTTTACAAAAATCAACTCAGAGTAGGTATAAACGATAAATACTCTCATTCCTGTCCTTTTTAAATCAAGCGGTCAGGATTATAAGGGAAGTTTTTGTTAAAACGAAAGCGCTTAATGCTAGAACAAACATCAATACTCATGAAAACAAAACGTTGTCTACAACGGCATGAAATATCCAGCTAAGCGGGCGAGTAGCGGCTAGTATTTTAATAGTTAAGATTGTTTTTAGACAAACTGAAAAATTTGTTTTAATATATTTTATTAAGTCTTATATATAATCTGCAAGAACTGCCTTGCGTGTAATGTACCAACAACAATATTATTTTTTTTTTTTGTTAATGAAATATTCAGCTATAACGCAAAAGTCTTTTTCCCAAAATCAAATTAACCAAAACTAATCCAAAGACGAAACGGTTCCGGTTCATAAGTGCGGCTAAATAATTTCATTTAACAACTCGGCGCTCAACTTATGTGTTATTCATAATCAAGATAATATGATTGTTCCCAGGACATCCAAAGAAAAAGGAAAGACGCTACTTAACAGAATACACAAAAAGGAAAAACGATGACGAGGCCTTGCGACGATTCCTGTGTGTGGCATACCTCGCATTTCAATTAGTCTGGCCACTTAGGTTACTGACCCACATGTAGTGAAGGCAAAGATCGTGAATTCGCACGCTGCTCATCGCGTAAGTAGCCGGGCACGTGGTCTGTTAAGGCGATTTTTTCTTGGGTGACAGACGTGACACTTAACTTGTTTTGGGTTGTTCTACAGAACTTTTGAACTGGCTAAAAATACTAATGGGAACAACTGTTTGAAATGCCAAATGCACACTCGAGGAAGAGGGGTGCACTTTTTTTTAGAAAAGATTTTAAGATATTCGTAGTTATTGCCACTGTATACTTTTTTTACCAGTAGATTGTTTATTTTATTTATATCTTACTCTAACAGCCTGATCTTAACCTTTCTAAATCTGTTTGTCGAGGTATATCTGATATGACATTAGTCTCGGTTTGTTGTTCATAATAATGGTTTATGAAAAAAGATGGAAAAAGGCAAAAGCTTTAAGCAGTTTAGACACAGAAGTTTTGAGGCATAGACCAATTGGTGGTGGTGGGGGATTGGTTAAGGTTTCAGGGGAGACCTTGACTCGTTCTCGTCTAGGCCTCAATAAGATCATGGTCCGAATAACTGCAATCGTCAAAAGTTATTCTCGAACATATTCTCCGAAAAACAGACTTTCGAACTATATGTCAACTGACAATAGTGATAAGACTGCATTATTATGTCTCTGGGTCAATTTATCTTTAGCTATTCGGATTTTTTCGTAATTCCGTAAACGTCCATAATTCTGAAGATGTTTGTCAAATAAAATCCATCACAAATTTATTAACTTCCACCCACTCGAAAATTGACAAATTTGTAGAGTAGTGCAGAGTGCAACTGAGAATTGTACCGCGGGCCACAGGTTGCCTATTCCTGCTATATACTGTCTTCTTGAAAGAGTCCCAGGTGGGACCTACTTTTGCATAGGGTCCCATTGCCTCAAGAAATCTTAAGACGTATCTGAGTTTTGGACTGGAAAAATATCACTCTCCATGGTTCCCATGAGATAACAGTAATTTATAAATCATGGTTGTGAGATCTCGTGGTCGACGATTTTCAATCGAATCACATGTGTTTCAGCCTTGCTTATACATTCCCGTCAAAGTAACCTGATGTATGTCAAATCTGTCGTTCCTCAAAATCCGAAATAGTGTAAAAGTTTCGAAAGTGAAGGGGGTGTGATTCAATTTTACCATCGTCAACAGCCTTCGCGTGTTACTTTTTTATGTATTTAATAATTAGTAAATTGTTCCCATGGGTATTCAAGTCTCAGTATTTATTTGATTGTGTTAAAAAAAAATTTTATTGCTGACTTTTGAGTTACAACAGACATGCGCTGTAAAAAAGTAAAGTACACAATACACCCAACTTTTATTTTTTACACCATTTTGAAATAACACGGTACACAAATTCGAAGTCGAAAGTGAAGCTGTTATTAACAGCTGATTTAATTTGCGATAGTTTGAAATTTGCTAGAATTAGAGAACAACATTGCAACAACATTTTATCTTCAGCGAGTCGATAAATGAGTTCTAAGCTTGACTGGAACTAAACACTGGGAATTTCGCGTAAGACTGGCCAACTGACCAGATCTGCTCATACACCACTGAGCCCAAGATTAAGAAAACTGAGATGGGCACAGTAGGTCTTGGCCCTCATGGGCTGTTGCGCCACTGACACATCTACTGATGATAGCATTTTTGATTCAGTTCGTAATAAACGTACACGCTCGTTATCTAACGATGAATAGTTGTTAGTAGTTTTATTCCTAATTTCAATTTGAACTTATAGCCTAAATTTTCACTGTACACGAATTTTAATTTTTTTTTTTGGGGGGGGGGTAATAAAGAATTGTTTATTTTTTTAATGTGTAAGATGGATTTCATTAGTACTTTTTTTTGCGCGGTTTTTTGAGAAAATATTTATTATTAAATTTTTTTAACTGTGGAACATTTACCATACCCAAATTGCCATGTCGCATAAATTTTTTTACACGATTTCTTTTTTCTTTTTTTGCACAGTTTTTTTAGCCTCGAAATATAATATTTAACATGCATGAACTCTTCTACACGATGGGTGTTCAATGGCACTAGGGATCGAACTCACGACGACACAACAGCCTCCAGTCCGTGACCATCTCGGCTTCCACGGCCACATACGGTGATTGTCGGATAGATAAAATAGTAACAAATATTTCATAAAAATAAATATCGTAGAACTTAGTTTTCCTAGTAATAAAACTAGTTTTTGATTAGTTCGCTTAAATTTTTTTTTGAAAAAAAAAAAGTGAAAATGTTACTTTTTTAGTATTAAATAAAAGTAGCATAAAATTAATGTTTGGATGCCTACTGAATTTAATTTCATATAAAAGGAGTTTGGACTTTTATTTTTTTAAGAAGTTTGTGAACTACTGATGTAGGACATGTCTGATTCGAATTCGATGTGCAAATATTTTTTTGGAACTTTTTTATCCTCTCTGTTCTGTTGAATTTCTTTTTATGATTCTGTGTGGCTCTAAATCGCTTTCTGTATCAGTTACCCCAAGAATACAAAATTTAGTTCACATTGAACAGGAGGAAATGTTCCGTTGCTAATGCTGTTTTGCTTTTCATGTGTGTGGCAATGGATGTCGATTCATTTTATCTACAAAATCTACTTTTTATGCATATCAAGAGACGGGTTATTTAGTTTTGATATTTTGAACATTTTTTTTAGAAAGTTTCTGCTTTAAAAAGTAGTATTCTGTTCTGTGTTTTGAGAACAAAAATCAAAAAATCATTATTTAATACATTAGATAAAAATGATTTATTTAAAATACAAAAGAGAAGTTACGATATTATTTTCCGGAATCTATCCATTGGACGCGGTAGCCGAGTGGTCATGGCCGTGGTCGCAAACTCGTGTGGCTAACGTTACCGAGTCGCGAACCTACTTAACCCTTAACTTCGCAATTTTTCAAATTCCTATGAAAAAATTATATCAGCTAGTTCTCAAGTAATAATAAGAGGGAAAATATGAAAAAAAAATTTAAGCAGTTTTAAATTGAATTTCAGTCATTTTTTTGTTTGGTGCTGAAGTGCAACATTGTGCTGTAAATTACAAAACTTTTTTTATATAAGGATTTTATTTTTCACATCATAAAATGTTTAAATTTCTCACCCGGTAATTTATTTCGTCAATAAACAAGAGGAAACATAAAATATAATGGATTCTTTTTATAGCAAAAAGACAGTTCTTGAGGCACAAGAGATTTTTATAATTATGATTTCTTGAAAAAATGTACTTCCATCTAGTGACAAAATTAGCATGTATTTCGTTGCAGTAATCTTTTTTTTCTCAGATAAGTGATTTGTAGGAAATTAGAAAAATATTGAGTCTGTTAAATTAAAATAAATCATATGTTGCAGAAATGCAACAGTGCGAAGTTAAGGGTTAAGACCCGCAGTGTAAAGGGGCTGATGCACGTTATCTCTAAAGAGGCTTAAGTAGCCGCGGTAGCCTATTTGTCAAGGTAACGGACCGTGGCCATCGTGTCATGAGTTCAAACCTAGTACCGATGAAGACCCGCCGAGTTGAGGAGCGATATCGAGAGCTCAAACGCCCTCCCATCGGTGTGGTAGTTAGGAGAGGGGGTGCCAACTGAGGTGTCGTCCTCGTCACTTGATCATGGCGAAGTTCATATATTCACTCACTCACTCCTCCCCATGAGGTTTATTTGGAGACTGGAATATCAGTTCAGTGACGTATCTTCGTCACTTGAACGTGGCTCAAAGTTATGAGGCCCGTAGCCAATAAGCCTCGTGTGTGTTGCTTCACAGTGGAACATTAATTTTACTCCACTTCCTCACCATCAAATACTCGACGTGTAGAGGGGCTGATGCATGTTAGATCTGTCGAGACTGTAAGCATGATGTGGAAATTCGAAGAGTGCTAGCTCAGGTGTCGTCCTCCTCACTTGACCGAGGCTCAAAATTACGAGGTCTGTCTCCAGTCGTCATAGTGTTGCTTTATAGCACACGACGTTAAAAAACAATCACACTCCTGAACTAATTCCTTTTTCTTTTTGGATTACTTTTGGCCTTCTTCAATATAAAAGGAAAAATTTGTTAATGTATTTACCCAAGAGTACCAAGCTTATCCGACAGGAAAACAAAACCGGACTAGCATATTAAGAAAAGATCTATATATATTTAACAAAGACATACGTTCGCAAACTATTCAATAGCTCTTAAATATATATATATGTCGCAGAAAAATGACAAAATTAGGAATTTCATGAGATCCCTAAGGGATAGGATTAATTGACGAGAGATGTTAAAGAACGTCTCTTTTCAAGATCATTCCCATGATGAAAGTAAGTGATTTTATCAAACCCTGAACTGTTTCAGTGAAATGATGAAATCAGGATTTGCATTGGCAAAATGCTGTCCGGGGGGGGGGACACCTGGGGGGTCGAGTCCATGTACTTCCTAACCATACACGTAGGTACTATCGATCCCCTAAATATCAACCCCACATCTTTAAAAAAATGGCACCATAGGATTAACATAGGGATTGATATTTTAGTGTATAAGCAACCGAGAGAAAAGATGTTACACATCAAAAAATACCAGTCTAATTTTCTAAATATTTATTAATTAGTTTCGAATAAATAATTTGTATTTCATTGACTATTATTGTACTACTTACTTCTACGTTTAATAATGCACCCTCTCTATTTGTTAAATAAACACTTGACAATATTATTTCCTCATTTCACTGAAACATGTCAAGGATTTGTTCAAATCCCTTACTTTTATCAGGGAAATGATCTTGAAGAGACGTCATTTTAACATCTCCCGTCAATTGATCATCTCCCCTAAGGATTTGATGAAATTCCTAATTCCATCATTTTCCTCTGCGACATATATAATTAATTCATATGAAAAAGTACACTATAATAATAGTACAGAGAGTAAGGCCTCTGTACATACAGATCTTTTTAATTGAGGGGGAAATATATTCAAAAAGTAAATCATCAAAAGATAAGAGTTTGCAAACTGGAAGGCACAAGGGAAAGAAGAAAAAATATTAAAGAATATACTATTGCAGTCTATTACACAAATATTTGTAGATATTTAAGTCTACTGATTTATTTAGAATGTGTAACTGAGCTGTTAATAAAGGCATTGATTCAAACTCTCTTAATGTATCCATTAATTCAATTAGATAAAACATTTTTTAACTGTGTATAGACACAGTGGTAAGATCACGTAGTAATCTGTGTTTCGAACAAAATCACAATAAAGAACTAAAATAAACAAATAAAAATTCCTGAAATAGATTTTTTTCCCCTCATCTTTTTTCGTCTGTTCGTGATATTGACAATCACCTCAGCCCATGGGATTTAACCACCCGAGATAGAATCGAAAAGGGACTGCACTTGGCCTATACAAGTAGCCTTTTATTAAGCCGTAATCCCGGCCCATAGAGGGGTGGGGAAGTCCGTAAATAGTCATTAATCTCAGGAAAAGTGTTCGGAAATTGCTTTTCCGCTCTCCAAATGAACCTTTTGTGGGGCAGCATTCTCTCGGTTTATCCAAAATGTAAAGAGTGCGCGGGGAAGAATCGAGTTAGTTAAGTCTAAAATTACGTCACTGGATTCAATGTGTTGTATTACATAACCAACTTGATTACTATCGATCTTGAGCACCGAATAGATTCCGAATGTTCTACAATGTTCGAATTCTAAATGTATTTTTATTTAGTTATTATAAATATATTTTTGTATTTTTTAAATAATGTATTTTTTTATGTATGTTTTTAGAATTTTTGTTTCACCATAAATTTACGTATAAAATTATTGAAATTTCAGTCAAGGATCTCGATGAATATTGCAGAAAGAAATCAATATATTGAGAAAAATATTCTTATATATATATATATATGTAATAATTCCCTCCAACATACTTTTAATTAACTCTTTAATGATCTATGAATAATCTTTTTAATTCTTAGGTTTAAAAATAAACATTGTAATCTTAATCGTAATCGGCTAAGCCGATTTCCGTATTCCGCGCATTCTAGCCAATCAGAACTACTATTGCGTAATAGTCACGCGCTTGTGCACTGTTGGTATATAAACATAAAATCTGATGTAATCGCGCTCTCTTTCTCTGCTTGCCGCCATCACGTAAGATTGTAAATACTTGCTGCTTTTTTTGTCTTTGTGTTGTGTCCTCCAAAATGCCGCTGTCTATTCAATGTTAAAATGTAACGTAATTGTGCTTTAATCTGTTGATGTGTGCTCATAATAAAGGAGGTAAAGCTATTCTGAAGGTGTCATTACTAAATCAAAATTGATACTTACTCTACACCGGCCAACACTACTTCAATCTATTTTATATATATATATATATATATATATATATATATATATATATATATATATATATATATATATATATATATATATATATATATAACTTGAATATTTTAACATATAGAAAATACTTTTTACATTTTATCTTGTATGTCATAGGTATGGACTGAAATTTTTTCTGTTTTACTAAACAGGAGGAAAGGGATTTTAAAAAAAAAGGTCAGGGCTTATATCTACAATTTTGTAAGTTTGCAAAATGAAAAATTAGTTCACAAATGTATAAAACTGAGGTGTAAAAATAATGTGCTATTTTAATTCGATAGTTTCCAGATGGATTGCGTCATTAATTACTTTCCGATGCATGGGGAAAAAATTAAAAACTTTGCATTAAAAACATCGCTCCGTACGATTTTCCCATCAGCTCATTTTCTCTTTATAGACTACGCTTAAATGAAAATTCATTCTCAAATTATTGGTTTCGATCAAGGTGACACAGTACGATTCAACTTACAAAAATCGGTCAAAGAATCAAAACTTATTTTTTTAGCCTAAATTATTCTTTATGTACTTTTCTATAACCTCACGAAATTTGGAAGCTCTAAAATTAAAAACCGCAGAATTATGATAGTTATTACAGTCTTTTTTATTAACATCTCTATGGCACAAATCAAAACTTTAAACTTATCTCAGAAAGATAAAACAACTAGTTTGTCTTCATTTAAAACGCTAGGGCTTTTTTTTTCTATTGTGCCTAATGCTCCGATTTTTTTTTTTTTTTCTTATTGCTAATAGTACATGTAACAAAAGTCAGTATGCATTTTTGAATCAAAACAGTACTTATTTTTTTAAAAATAATTGAACTCAGAATTTATACATTTTTAAGGAATTTTCAATAAGCATTCACATAAAAATAAATATTGTACAAATACCAATCATGCTATCGCAAAACCCATACCAACTTTTGTTATACATAGTCTGACGTACTTCCAAATTAAATTTCATACGTGTACGTAAATTTTTGTAGGAGTAGCATTTTAAAATCACTTCACAAATAAAATTTTTCTTAAAAAATTCAACGGCTAGCTTTTTATGAAATTTTGAACACAAAATATGTTTTACATAGTATACACACATAGGAAGCATCCAAAAAATTTTGAGAATCCTTAAATTATAAATTTTTTGCGTAAATCGTACCATGTCCCCTTAATGTATAACGTCCATACAAACAAACTGACCAGAAAGCTTCCATTTCTAACAAAATTAAAATAATTCCTTTAGTAACAAAAAAAATTAAATTCATAGAAGAATTAGTTACCCTGAAGTTGTATAGATATTATTTAATTCCTTGTAAAAAAAATTTTAAATCTTTCTCTGAAAAAAAACACAAAGAATAAAACTTTACAGCTTCATTTAGATGTCTTAATCTATTTTTAGTTCTCTAAAAGTTCAAAAGATTGATTTTTATAAGGAATAACGATTTTCTTAATACTTTGCTAAAGATACAAAAATTCGTTAGAATTATTATTTTGAATGTATAAAGTGTGTAAATATTTCTTAATTTAAAAATAAAATGCTATATTTCTCTTTTTTTAAAACGAATAGTTAAAGTTACTCTACTTTTAAACTAATTTGTAATAAAGCAAAATGTACACAAATAAGGACATCAATATAAGTAGTAATTAATAAACATACCTAAAACAACAAATTTTCTTCGATCTTAAGAGAGCTAAAACTGAAGTATCGAGGATGCAAATGACTACAAAGAACAAGAAAGAATAAGAGTAAAAAATATAGGGAAAAAAACAAACATGCCAAGAATGCTTTAAAAGTGATTAAAAAAATATCGGGTTATATTTTTTTTGCCAGCAGATAAACGACAAAGCCATTTTTCATCAATAACATAATATCGGTACGCATAGGCCGAACATTAAAAACGCATTAGTGTTGAAAAATCTATTTAAACTCGTTTGGGAAGAACATTTTTTTCATATTCACACACACCAAACGGGGTAGGAGTTTAAAATCAGTAGAAATTGACTGTGACTTTTCTCATTGCAAAAATTCAAATATTTTTTACCATTGAATCGACCCCATATTAATAAGTCCAATAAAAGTTTTAATTTCTTTTATTCATGGAATGACATTATTATCTTTAATGTAATTGTATTTTTTTGAGTTATGATAATTTGAAGAAATAACAGAGGGAAAAGGCCAATCTGAATCGAAAATAGCTGAGATCGAGCTTCCTGCACCCAAATACTCAAATATGTCATTTTCAATATCTAGATATATTTAAATCAAGGACGAATCGTATGAATTTATACCATCTGGTGTTCTTCAATCCTACTGGAATTGTCACATTTAAAATAAGAATGAGATAAATTATTAACAATGTAGGTTGAAAGAAACAAGAAGGAAAAATATGTGTTTGTTATAAAAAGCACAGTTTTTAAAAACCATTGCCATGAATAATAATTGCTTTTGGTAAAATATTTAACTTCATCGCTTAATTGTCTGCTGTACTTTTTATTTCTTAATTAATTTAAAATTCAAGACCTGGTTTTCAGGGCTTTGAAGTCACGAACTTAAGAGTTGTAACAGGTTCAAATCTACTAAACTGCCAAACGGAATAATGAATGTATATGCATGTTATGACAATTAAATCCCTAAAATCCTAGCAGGAAATTCAATAGAAAAGTTGAATACCAAATCAGGTATCCTCCTCGTCATTTGACCGATTATCTAAATTGAAATCCATTGATTATTCCGTTCTGTTGCACTACTGCACTATTTAACAGGAACAAAATACAGTTGAACCTGTTTTTGTGCGGTAGATGGGGACCGCATAAAAAAAATATTCAAAAATTTCATAAATTCTTGCATAAAACAACCTAATTCGTGGAAATAATACAGAATTTTTTTTTAATGCGGTGGATAGGGACCGCATAAAAAAAAGTCGCATTTATAAAATATGTCTAGATGCCAATTATTTACGAAATTTATGTAAGAGTACTTCCATAACCAAATAAGTAATTAAATATTACACATGGAAACATTTTTAAAACATAGTTTCTCATTGTATACACGGATAAGTTTTCAAAATGCGCATACATAATTCATTGCTACTCATCCTAATCCAAAGCCCTGTGATAAATATGTTCAAAATCGCTTTCTCTCTCTCTCTCTCTCTCTCTCTCGTCACTTGAAGGTACAATTTCAATTAATTTTGTTTTTGGCAACATAAAGTAAAAGATAAGTTTTTGTGACGAAGGTCGGATGGTCAGTTGCTTGTAAATGTCACAATAACCAGATATACATGATTGAAGCTCTTTTTGGAATTTTATACTCCTTTCTTAACATATTTTAAGAAAATGCTTTTCCAATTTGTTGGAAGGCTGGATCCCTGCATATTTTTATCCGCTCTTAAAGAATCCGGTTCTTCTTGTCCGTCTTCATAATCTATCAAATTATTGATAATGTCACTGTCATTGTGAAAGTTTCGTCTTCAATCAAGCGCGGGCTGCTGGAGCGTTGAGAGAAAGCAACTGAATGCCCATTGTCGGGAGACTGTTTATAACAAATGAACATAGCGTCTTGAAGTGTTTACATTTCAATGGCGTAACGTACACGCCCGCATCAGGGGGCAGGACCCTAGGGGCCCAAGGCCTGACTTACGCTAAATACGTATTGACCCAATTTATAAAATACTAAAGGCGAAACCTGACTTTCAGGGGTCCCAATATTCTCCATTACGCCACTGGTAAATAGATATAAAACATTACAGTACTGTGGCACCAAAGCTATTGAAATTCATACACCGCATGAAAAAAAGATCGCACATAAAGAAAATCGCACAAAAACAGGTTCTACTGTACAATAAAGTCAACAATACACTTTTATCATGCCAGCTATGTAATTAATAATAATTTCAAGATAATCTGAATATTTAATTATTATCAATCACTTTCCTGGATTAACAGTAATAAACTATCTTAATTTTTAAAAAAGTGAAATAATATACTAAAACAGTCTTATAAAATATCAAAAGAGTTAAACTGTCCAGTGGTTATGATCTCTAACTTCGTCATCAGCGACGTTCAAGTTGAGGCATAGGTTCGAATCCTAGTTTTACTAAGAGGATTTGATAAGGGTTGTTGCACATTAAATGAATTAGTCCTCAAACTCTCTCACGTGGTGTGGAGTGAATATTTATTAACGCCGCACTATAAGGACACACG
The DNA here is from genome assembly GCA_019973955.1 of Trichonephila inaurata madagascariensis. Lineage (NCBI taxonomy): Eukaryota > Metazoa > Arthropoda > Arachnida > Araneae > Nephilidae > Trichonephila > Trichonephila inaurata. Next base: position 103,748 of record BMAV01005137.1, read on the forward strand.
AGGGGTATTGGCTACAAACCTTATGATTTTGAACCACAGTCAAGTGACGAGGATGACACTTGAGCTGACACTCCCTCTCCTAGCTTTCCCACCACGCCAATAGGAAAGTCAGCCCCTCTCTACACGGCGCTCTTCAAGAGTGCTGAGGTTCGAATTCATAACACGCGACCACGAGTTTGTGACCATGACCACTAGGTGACCGCGACCCGGTGTGGTGTGAAAGTTAAGAGACTGAGTTATGCACTAAAACGCCCATCTTCGTTATGCGACATTGTTTCAAAATTACAAAATATGGCACCACTATCTGTGCAACTTGAGTTAAGGGATGTGTTTATTAAAAATCACACATATAAGTCAAGTATTAAACATCTCAGCACAAAAAACTAAAAGGTTTTTTAAAAAAAAATAAATCAAACAGGTTTAAGTTTTAAAAAAATGTTTCTGTGTCATCTTATTATCAAAAATATTCGAAAGTTTTTTATTTTGAATATTTTATAGGAAATAAATCTTGAAAAGCAAAAAGAAAAATTTAAACATTAAAAAATTTAAAGACTGATTCTGAGGTGCATACAATGTGATTTCACATAGGTTTGTTTGTTTTAAAAAAATTGGTTACTAAGCGTGTAAATGATTTTCAAAATGGCTATTAATGAGTTTATGACACATAAAGAATTGATTAGTACAAAACATTCGTACTTTACGCTGAAAGCAAGAACTGATTTTCGAAATAAAATAGAGGTAATACCCAAAAAAATAAGCATTCGATATTTTAAGTACATTTAAAACAAGAAAAAGATCTTCAACACCTGTGTACAGTGTCATTGATAGCACCTTTACAAATATAATACAACACACACAAGCATAAATTTTCTCATATTCCTATAAAAAAAACGACTTCTCTGATGAAAAAGGAGACGTCTTTTGTCTCGTAGATTTCTGGAATCGAAAGACATGCCTAACCCTCAACATTACCCAAACGTCCCCAGAGACCATTCTAATAACACATCCCATTGTTCCGTTTCACAGAAATATGTTTAGATTCAATCAAATCTCCCCCCACTTCCCCTCAAAGCACCGCCTCAAGAAACTTGCTCGACAAGTTATGCTATTCCATTCAACAAACATCCAACACATACCATGCTGAAAGACATAAATATGACTCTTTTTTTCATTTAAATCGTGAGAATAGACAACACAGAACTCTCTCTCAACCGGTTTACCAGTTTTTGTAGAGTCAAATCTAGTCACTATAGTCACACATGGTTCATTATTCCCATTGGACCCTTTGAAATGTCTAAAATTAAAAGGAAAACCAATCGGTGTCTTGTATGGGATCAATTGGAAGCATGATTTATTGATTGCCGATAAGGTGTTTCGAATCCTGCATATCAATAAGCCTTTCTTTTTATTGTTTAATAGGAATGCATGTATGGAACATTATGTAGTCAGACAGGTTCTTCTGCAACGACTGTCATTACTTAATTATATTAATTACGTGGTTGAAAGTTTTAACTATTAAAAAACTGAAATGAAATCCCACAAATTATTACCTTTGGATGTGAATGTGTCATCAACCAATCACCTAGGTGTACAGTAGAACAGCTACTTTTATTTAATAATTAGAACGTATAGAACCAGGAGAAAACATTGGCTTATTTTTTATTTTCTTTTGGCGATTTTTTTGTTTGCTATTTCAAGTGTTTGTGTTTCTAGAAAATTTTCATCGTGTCATGTAGTACAGTTTATCAAATGTCAAACCTCCAAAACTTATCCCCTTTGATTAAGTATAAGGTTTCATCATTGAGGTATTTAAATATGATTCTGAAGTGCCGGAATTTCTTTTCTTATGGGGTTTATTCTTTTTAATAAAAGTTGCTCCATCCCTAGGACGTCCGAAGATGTTTCTTCATTTTTGACCCTGCTTCTTGTCCTTCCATTCCCCTCATTCCCTTTCTTGATCCCTTATTGTAAACGAACAAATATTTTTTTAATGTTTGCTAAGTCTGGCCATCCAACTCAACAATTAACATGTATTACTGACAAGTGTCACTATTGTATAGAAAGGTCGTGAGAGGAATCTCGTATCTGTAAGAGACTAACTATAAAACTTCAGTTTAAATTTCTTTGTAAAAATTCGAATAGTATACAATAAGTGTCGACCATTTTCGCCAAATAAAAAATCGTCGCCAAATAACATAAAATTCTGTCAATAATGAAAACCCTTTCTCACGTATACTGGAATGCAAAAAACTTGTTTATAACTGATTATATGTTTCATCTCATATTTATTTCGAAAAATTATTAAAATTTAAAAATTACTTTATAAGGAAAAGAGGACAAAGTTACTGGATAATATTCCATCAAAAAAGGAGTGTATTAATGGACAAAATACGTCTATTTATTTAAAAACAGACAAGCCACCGCCTGGATGATGTAGCTGTTGCAAAATATTTCGTTTATTTAAAATTTAACTCTTTATTATTAAAATAATGGAACTCTTAAGGAATAAAATGTAGTTTAATGCAGATAAATTTTGGAACAAATTCTTAAAAATTTACGCTAGTTTAATTATCGATGGGCAGATAAGAAAATCAATATGACAATCCCTACGCTAAAGAAGGAACCATAAAATGAATATTGGAACCCTTTTCAAGATTGAATTTAAATAATACTGTGATTTCTAACAAAAACAAATTCTACTGTATAGACTTGTAATGGCAACTCTTACATGAAAAGTTCTTACTCATCACATTAAAAAAATTGATACTACACAACTATAATACAAAATCACTTCAGTTTTTATAAGTATCAGCTATATATATATAAGTAAGACGGACAATGATTTCAAAATGAAAACTGGTATTCCTGTCACCGTAACTTACCCTCTTAAGGGAACAGTCAATTAACTAACTTTAATTTTCCGAAAGTTCCATGTGTCGCGGTACCTCCACCTCAGATTAGCTGAGGTAAAAGTCAAGCTCATTAAAGAGATACTCCGGGGATCCGAAAGCAACAGTGATTGAGAGGCCATTTAGTTAGACATGAAATGATGACCAATACATATTCACAATAATTCACTTTTATTAGTCTAACGTTAAACCAGATTGCACGATTTGCAGACAAGACAATAAACTAGTAATAAATAATGGGCATTTCTCTTTAAGAGATGCACACAACCTCTTTGAACCTTTTCTAGTAAACTCTACTGTAATTCAGAAATAAGCTACCACAGAAGCGGCAGTACTACTGTGGCTATATTGTCTATAAAATATCTATTCTCTATCTCTCCTGACTATTTATACATTATTAATTTGTGACATTCATTTGTGGTGTTGAGTTGTTCCAGCTCAGAGGGCAAATTTGGCTGGATGGGGAAAAAAACCTGAGTTAGAGAGGATAGATCTCGCGGATATCCCATTGTGTAACACATGTTGTGAAATTTTTCCAGTGAGCTGACGCAATATTGCACCACATTAACCGGATATAATTAATCCACTAGTAAAAATTAAATCACATTATATTTAAGAGCAGGGGTCGGTAACCTTTTAGCTGTGGCGTGCCAAATCAATCTAGCAATATGATGTAGCGTGAAACTCAGTAGGACTTTTTTGAAATAATTTGATTCCCGCGTTAATGCAAGCAGAGTTAGAAAAAAGTCAATAATATAGATTTACTGCTTTATTACATATTAATTTTGCATCATTTAAAGATAATTCTTATAAATAAATAGCATTAAATATAACTATTTCTTCAACAAAAAATTTTAAAAATTAAAATTGCTCACGTAGTATGTATTTTCAAACATGTTTTATTAAAATAAGAAATAAACATAAAAGTATAAGTATTTCCCTTGATTATAGTTAAATAAAAATAAAAATTTTAATGCGAACCTAGTGCTTGCACACCGCTCTACACGTTCGTATCGCAAAATCAGGGGTGTGACTTTCAATTTGACACGATTCTGAGCATTCAATTGTTAAACAATTTCTTTGCAAACTCAAAATGTTTTTCATATGTGGAAAGATTTTTTTATTTAGATATGTAGAACCACACAAAAGCAGAAAACAGAGCATATGCAGTTTCCTCTCTTCAAATAATTAAATCTCTCCAACAAGGACATTCAATAATTTACAAATAGCTGTAAATTTATCCCTAGAGTTATATTTCAGATTTTGTTATAATTCCATAAATTTCCATGATTTGAAGATGTTTGTCAACTAAGGTCCATTGCAAAATCATCAACTTCCATCCACTCAAAAATTGACAAATTTGTAGAGTAGTGCAGAGTGCCACCGAAAATTGTACCACGTGCCACATGTGGTGTGCTTGCCGATAGGTTGCGGACCTCTGTTTTATAACATTATAGAAATTTCGTAGACCGGATTAAGCTGGAGGCTTTTAGAAATTGAAAAAAATAAAAAAACGTTTTTGTCTGTCCTAAGCTTTGCTCACGTGTTTTCGTGTGGTCACTACTTGCCTTTATATTTCGGAAATATCTTCTTTTTTCCGTGTAATGTGTCACATCAATAAACTGTTTTACGATCGTCAATAATATAAGTGTGTGATCAGCATGCCTTCGTGAAGGTCTTCGGACACGATTACATCCAAAATAATATAAAAGAAAACCCCAAACCTTTCATACATTCATATGAATACTTTGTCTATTATAGAAAAATATTTAAATTATTTTAATATATATTTAATTTTTCTTCTTATTACAACACACACAAAAAAATACTCTGAATTAGTTCAGTAATAAAAATCAAATTTGGTAATTAACATTCTACATTGTTATTTTTAGAAGCTGTTTCAAAATAATTACTTTAAAAAAAGTGTTGCGAAGAAACCAAACGATGAAGTGCAAGAACCGTAACTATCCAACTGAGCAAAGAAAAAAAATTACATTTACGGCTCATTAGTAAAAAGAAAGAACAAAAAGAAATCTTGACAGTAGAAGATTAGAACGATACTATTACCACAAGGAAATAAACGCACCTGCAATTGGTGCAAAATTATTCAAATAACGAATGAGAAAGAAAGAAAAACCACGAAATAGCAAAGCGTTTCATCTCTGCGGAAAACAGTTGCCGCGTATTAATAGATTTTTTCTTTTGCTCAAAAAAAAATCCTTGAATAATGTATCAATTGCAACTGCCGAAGGGGCGTTACCGAAAAAAATAAATATATATATAGGAGTTGATTATTTTTAATAACAATTATTAAGTTATTACTGGTTCACAGAAAAAGAAAAAATTTCGAATTTGGCTCATTAACATGGCTGTCATTCAATTATGGATTGTTTACCGTGCAAATAAATGATATCTCTTCCGAATATTTCGAATAATCCATTCAAGTACGAAGAGAGGGGAAAAAATATATCGTGAAAAGTGCGAACTAGAAAAATGTTGCAGACTGTATAATTTTCTTGAAAAGGTGCTGTCTGCATTGATTAAAATTCAAAATGTGTTTCCTATTCGTTTTGTTTTCTTAAAGATGAAATAAAATAAGGAAGCTATTTTGAGAATATTTGGTAATTTTAAGTACAGAGAAGAGGAAAAACAATAACTGAAAATTTGCGAAAACTGCAAATTATTATGTTCGTTTGAAAACAATGTGTTTCCATTCGTTGTTTTAAAGAGAAATAAAATAATGATTATTTTGATAATTTTATAAGATGGGTTAAAAAAGAAAAAAACATGTTTTGCAATAATGAAAATTATTATGTCGTTTGAAATAAAACTGGTTCTACTTCGTTTTTAAAAATTAGGATAATGAAATTTTTTATGAAAAGGTTTACAAAATGATGAAATATGTTTTAATAACAGAAAATTGAAATTCTCTTAAAACTAAAATTTTCCTCAATTGTTTTAAACCAAATTTTATAATTTTCTGTTTAAATATTTCAAATCATTATAAAACGCATTTTTTCCTCAATTGTAACTAACTAAAATATTTTAATTTAATGTATTTCAAATTCATTAAAATGCATTTTCCTCAACTGTAGCCAACTTAATGCATTTTATAATTTGATCTAGATTAATTTTTAACTTGACATACTTAATTATTTTAAATTTATCAGAATAAATAATTTTATTTAATTAAATTTTTGCTAAGAAAAAGACGACCTAAAATTATATTTAATTTTTGAAACGTAAAATGTCTAAATTTTTGGGTTGCGATTAATATTTTTAAATATGTATTTAATCCTTTTTCTAAATAACTGCACTTATTTTTGCAAATAAAAGTAATTTGACTTTTTCCTACATTTGCGAAAAATACATTTTGTGCTTTAAAATACATATATCTTTGCACAAAACTAAAAACCTCAAAGCGAATGATATATAGTCAAGGTCAATATATATTAATGAATTAGTTTTATAAAGTATTTTGATATAATTTTCTATAAATTCATATACAATTATATTAAATATTAAAAATGTTTTCCTAGTATTATTTTTAATTTTTAAAATTTGATGTTTTAATTTTTTTTAATTTTATTGTTTTTGTATTTTAGAAACTGTGGCTTATCTACGTCATTATAACTCAGACATAATATAAGAAATTTTTTAAAAAATCACCAACTGCCAGAATTGTTAAAAAAAAATCTCAAAAACCTTTCTCTCACCGTAATATTTTCCTTAAGGTCAAATTCCAGGGGCAAGGTCCTAGTTGTTGCCACAAAAACAACTTAAAAAAGTAAAACTTAATTTATAATCGTCCAATGACGACAAGTTTCCAACAGGATTTTTGATGTTGTTGAATACTTATTAAATAAATCGTTTGATGAGAGAGAAAGAAGTGAAGTGCGTTGATTGGCAGAATTATTATTATTCTTATTTGATCATTCTATAATTTAATCGGTTGATGTCAGACATTAAAATAGAAGACGCATTGTTGGTTCGAAAATTAAATATATTTCTGAAGTACATTTCGAATGATTTTTACATTCAAATTGCATATAGCTAAGTTATTCTTTTATAGTTAAGTTCAGTTCTTCATTAAGACGACAAGAAAAAGCAGTTGTCCCCTTTATAAATATTTTCATTTAATTTTAAACATGTAACAAGAATCCATGCGTAGATCAGGTCTTAAACAATATTTCCTGACTTTGTAGCTGGGGTGGTTTGTACAGAGCACATAGCCCGTCAGGGCTTTTATCTCCTGGAAGAAAACCGAAAATAGAACTATTTTGAAATCAAATTCTCCGTAACATCAAAACTAAGTGGTGAACATTGCTTCCTTAGGTGCACAAAAAATGACATTTCCTTAAAATGCCGTAAGTTTCAAATTTGACACCTGAGTTATAAATCGAATTGTTACACTTGCAGTTGGTTTGTTTTTTAATATTTGGTTGTATGTATGTTACAAACTGCATAATGTTCTTTTGAACAAAAGTTAAAAAAATGTATGTCAGCTGTCAAAATTCTTCAAATAATATGATATTTTGTTTTCCCATCCTATTGAACAAGTGACATATTTTTATAAAAAGCTTAGTGGGGAATAAATCTTGTTTTTTTGACGAATTTTTTTTTAAAAAAAAAGAAAATACCTTTGAGATACGTGAGTATCTTATTTTTACTATGATAAAAATATTTTTAGCAAGGGCCTGTTTTTCTTGAAAAAAATCTTGCTATTTTTGCGAGTATTTTGAGCCATTTTTTACGACATAAATATATAAAATATGTACTGTGATTTTTTTTTTGTATGTATTATCGCAACAATCCCAATGTTCAAGATAACTCGCCAATTTGGCGATCCCGATCTGGCATGTGCCGTACGCGCTGAATTGGCAACCATATACTTCATTTCACATAATACCGCCAATACGGGTGCGATAATACGTAAGTACAAATTTTTTTTAAATTATTTTTCTTCCTTTTAACTGCAATAAATACTGCAATACTGCGATAAATACATAAATATACTTTTTTTAAATTTAATTTGGAAAATCAGGCTTCTAGGGGTTAAAGTACAGAAATATTTGGTGCTTATATACTATCGCAACAATGCCAACGTTCAAGATAACTCGCCAAGTTGGCAACCCCGATTTCACATGCGTCGTACGCGCTCAATTGGCAACCATATGCTTCCTTTCATACAATATCGCCAATGCGGCTGCACAATAATACGTAAATATTCAAATGTTTTGTGGGAGAAAAAACGGTAGTTCTACAAGTCTCTTAAAAAAGTCAATAATTTTTTCAATGATTCTCGGTAAATATTTTTTTTATTCCTTTTTTAGGTAAAATATTGTGATAACATATAAGTCAAACACAATTTGTAAAAAACCTAATTTTTGTATGATTTTAAGGTACTTATATATATACGTATTATAGCAACAAGCGCCTACGTTCAAGATAACTCGCCAAGAGGCAACTCCAATTTTGTATGTGTCGTAGGCGCTGGATTGGCAAACACGTGCTTTGTTTCATATAATGTCGCCAACAGGTTGCGATAATACGAAAGTACCGATTTTAATTTTAATTCACGTCAAAAGCTCTGCAATGAATCTTTAATTTTGAAAGCAAAATTTTCGTATAAGTCATTGTTCAATACATTGTTAAACATTTAACATTTAGATTTATCGCCAAAAGGAATATTAAATAACTATCTTAAAAGAAGTAATAATTATACCTCTGATGATTTATCATCATGTTGTTATCAAAGTATTCATTGTACATAAGCTCAATTTTTTAAATCAGCAAGCAACAAAGTAACAAAGTTCTTACCACTTTTATACATTTGGAAAACATTAATCAAAGCTGCTTCAACACTTCAGGCGCTAGATTTCTTTCATAGCGAATGATGTCTTTTGAAATCATATCGAGCTTTTAATGGATAAATATTCCTCCACAGTAATAAAAAGTAGAGCAATGAATCAATTAGTAGCATCAAAAAAAATTATTCGAACAAAATTGGTGAAAGCAGATCTAGCGTTAAGCACAAACCAGTAAAAACATTTTATTGCAAAAAGGGGGACTGATATCATCATCTTTAACTCATCTATCTATACTGATGTTCTCGGTGGGAACCTATTGTGGCAATTAAATTAGATCAAGGATGACATAAATTCCCCCGGATGATATGACCGTCTTGATTTCATCAAAAGTTTTTCCAACACCTAAAAAAAAAAAATATTGAAAAAACTTAAGTGTGTGTGTGTCGTAGAATTCTTTTTACCCTCTCATTCACATTACATTGGCAAAGATCAACAACCAAGCTTCAAGTTTTCAAAAAGAATAACACGTGTGCTTTTCTTTAATGGGAAAGGAAGGGGGGAAAAAAAGGGATTTTTTTTCGTTGGACATTTTTTATAGAAACTATCAACTTACATGCCTCATAAGACACATCAACGAATGGCCTTGTACACGGAAGCCATCGCATTAGATTCTGTTAAAATTCTCGTAACTTATCACGGGAAAAAAAGAAAGAAGAGTGCAAAATTACGTAGTAAGAAAGAAGTCATTCATCATTTAAGAATTATGTTGCTGTTCAAAGTTCGTTCATATGGGGGGAAATGGTAGCAACTAACAATTCTCAAGCAAAATGATATATAATGCACATTATTTTGGATTTCAAATCAGACAGATGTTTCGATATCGGTTTTTAAGCTAGAAATTAAAATAAATATTTGTGATCCACAACAATCAAGTCGAATTCAAATTATCAACATTGAGCTTAGAAATATATGTAGCACAAGGGAAAAAAATTGTTTTTTAATTTAAACTTAGTACATTATTTCAGAACAGTGGAAAGATTACAAAAACGGTAGAAAAAAGAATAACGATAATATAACGATTTTTTTCTGTACCTATATATCTTGCTTATTTCGTGAGAAATTTTGTATGCGGTGATTATCTGTAAAATTGACTCAGGATAAATATCAGTTCTACTCAGAACAATCTTGATATTTATTTAATAATAAACAATCAGTCTTGCTCGATAATTCTTAAGTTTTTCAAACTTCGGTGGAAGACATTTATAAAATTTAAAAGGGTTACATTTTTTTCTTTTAAACTTTGAATTGAAATCCTAATCGAACTTTGAACAATTGAGTAATTTGTTAATCACAATTATGCTTCTGAATTAGTCTTAGAATTTTGATACCAGGTGCAAATATCGAATAAGTCCGCAATAAATACAAAAAAAGAATGAATACATTAAAATTTTAAGATAATTTTTGAAACAAATCCATTTATTTGAACCTAAACAGTAATATTAAATGCACTTAAATATAACAAAAAAGAAAATCAATGTAATTTTATTCTTGCATTAAGTTCAACAATTTGAGTATTATTTTATCTGCATCAAGTTTCCGTATAAATTATTATCTTTCCAAATGACGTTACAATGGATTGCCCTCTTAATATAATTGATCTAAAATATTTTGAATACCTTAAAAAACTTTCAGAATTGGTGGTTCAGTAATTGTAATTGAAGTGGTAATAGAGCTATGGTGTTGCAAGCCTCTTCGATAAGATACCTGTATGTTACGAATGCCTAAACTTGCCACTTCCATTGTGCAGGTTATTCAATAAAGATTCCAACTTGATACTTCTGATTATATTAAGCACTCACGAGATTAGTAAAGATTCAACATCATGGATCACAAGACGTGATCTGTGATGTTAAAGTGTCGGAATCGCTAGTCCTGGTTTAATCAAAGTTCCTTCGTAAGGAATCACAAAATAAGATGGACTGACCATAAAACGAACACAAAACGGAATAGGAACTGCACATAAACCGGAACTGACCATCAGAGTCTTCCAGTAATGTAATGTGGAAAAAATGGGGAAATAAGGTACCAGCTCAAGTTGTCGTTCTCTTATTCCATCCTGGTTCACAACTGCGATTACACTCGCCGTCCTCGTTTTTTCTGGTAAGATGTTAATTATAACCCCACCATCTTGACCGATTCAATGAAATTACACGAAAGAAAATTAACATAATCAAGTTATTTGAAATTATCACCCATAATTTCAAAATGAAAAGACAAAACAAATCTAAGTAACTATCAAATGGAGAGTCAAAAGATCAGTTGAGAGTCAAAAAGTCAGTTGAGAGTCAATAAGAGTCAAAAAGAATATAATTTTTTTTTAAAATAAAAATGATTTGTAGACCTTTAAGCAAAAATTTCAAAATTCAAGAGACGATTAATTTTTTGCATCGCAAATGTAAATTTCAAAACAATATTCCTCATTTCATTAAATTTCACTAATAATCCTTCTTTTAGTCAGGTGACTTAGAGGTAAGGAGAGCGAAATTAAAATATTGCACTTCAGCTCATTTTAATTTGATTTTTTCGATTCCTACTATTAGCTCACACTCTCTATATATTTATTTATTTATTTATCTTCGTGGAATTTTCAGTCGTTAATAAAATACATTTTAAAGCGCTCAATTGAGCTGAAATTTTATATGCATGATTATTTTGGATGACAATACAGTAATTTTCTTATAATTAATAAAAATTAATTGATTAAAACTAATTATTCAAACAATTACAAATACAGCCACGTTGGCATCATTTTTGGTGACTTAGCGACTATTTTGGCGACTTGTGTGTCAAAACTTGAAAAGATTTTTTTTTCTCACATTTTAAAGCGCTCATTTGAACGAAAATTTTCTATACACTATTGTTATGGGTAAAAATACAATAATTTAATTATAATTAATTAAAATTAATGCACTGAAACGAGTTATTTAAAGAATTACAGATTTGGTTTCATTTTTAGTGGAAACTGAAATTTTACATACACAATTGTTTTAAATGATAATACGATACTTTAATGATAATTAATAAAAATTAATTACTACTTAATGTTGTGATTCTGTCATATGTATATACAGATTTATATTAATTTTTTAACTATTTAATAAAAAGGAGCTAAAATGAAATTTTCTTTGTCGATCTAAGTAGGAATTGACTTTAAAAAAATTTTTGTATTACTTGTTATAATTGAAATGGCCACCAAGCTATGCTACCCACTTAGTACTCCTAATGAAGTTAATGGACAGAGACCACCTCTAGTGAAGCAGAACTTTCGACAAGCATTTTGAAGAGTTAAGATTTTGGAAGGCTCAAAGATATAAAAAGTGATGTGTGACTTCAATCTCATTTTGTTTTATTTTTACTTTTGGGCGACGTAATAATTTTCCTCTTTTGCTGTGTAGAAGCAATTAAAAATTTCTTGTAATGATAAAGAAACCATTAAGAATTTTAAAATATAAATGCTACATTTTATATTTCGGTTCAAAAGTCATTCTTAAATGAAATATTTTTAAACAAATTAACACTGAAAGTGATTTGGAAAATTTGTAACTGTATTTTTAGTTTTCATCAAGGCACGAGATTCCTTCAAGTCTTTCAAAATGTCAGTGCATTTGTTTCGTTAAAAGTACAGTTTTTTCAGAGGTCGACCAAATTAGGGATAACAGTGGGATTAATATATGCAGCAGTAATTTGGTTAGCTGGACCTAGAAATTTATAAAAGAATCATTGCTGCAAATAGATGTTTTTATGCCCTGAAGAGTTATTTTAAATCACGATTTCTCAAATAAAAAACTAAATTGTTTCTTTACAGAAGTCTTAGATCTGTCCTGACGTATACATCAGAGATTTAGGCACTGACTTTACTTGATGAGGAAGCTTTGGGAATTTTCTAGAAAAAGATTTTCCGTTGCATTTTTGGTGAGATCCAAGTAAATGGATCATGAAGAAGATCCAATTTAGAACTATACAAAATTTACCAACAACCTGATATTGTAAACTTCTTCAAATTACAGAGACTTAAATGGGTTGATCATCTAACTCGAATGAATGAAGATCTTTGCTGCAAGCAAACCTTTCTGGCAAGACCCATGGGAAGTAGACCACGGAACAGACCCCCATTAAAATGAATTGATTGTGTAGAAAAAGATCTAAATATTTTTAGGCTGTTTTCGCCATATCTACGAAAGCGTAAACTTAACAGGGAGCACAGTTTCGGACAGAAAAAATGCCTCAATTTTTATAAAAATTTGTGACATTGTAACTCATCCATTTGTTTGTAATATAATGTTTCTAAAATTTCAAAATAGTTCATAAATAATTTGTTTCTTCCTTTCCACGTGGAAAGGGATAGCTCATTTAGCATTACGGAATAGGAGAAAAAAATGCGAAATACATTTTATAAAAGAAAAAATTGTCAATTCGGATAAAATAAGTAGTATGATAAAATAAACGATTCTCTACAGGATAGTGAAGCCACAGAATATAAAACTAATGTTTAAGTACTTTTATATTTGAAAAAATGTTACGAATTTGGGTCCTATTCTTTAACATCAGCCGAAGACAGCCTTAAAGGCCAAAAACTGGAAAACAGTTGCCAAAAGTAGAGCCAGGGCCCATCCAAGGCTGTTGAGCCATAGAAGAAGTAATTTTATATTGCAGAAATAAGCAAGTTGTGGCCTAAATACTATGAAAAATATTTAAAGCGCCTCAAAATAAATTATTAGCATTTGACAACAAACACAAAGGACCATGGGTGCTAGTTTAGACTTAAGAAGCAAACACATTGCTTGGCTAAACCTTTTCAGAACGAACAATGAAATAAAATTTTTTTTTTTTTTCTCTGTGTCTCTATCTCTATTTCTTCCCGATGAATTGAGGTAAATTACACATTAGCTTCAAAAGATTGTAATATTGACTTTATTCCTGCAAAAAGTGTGTGGTCGCGGTAGCCTAATGGTTAAAGTCACGAACTCGTGGCCAGCACGTCATGAATTGAGTCCTAGTGCCTCTGTGTGTGTGTGTGTGTGAAGATTCACGTTAAATCATCGTTTCTCAAAAATGTGGGCGCATCCCCTTGGGGGGAAAAACTCTACAAGGCGCAATATTGAAAAGTCAAAAACAAAAGATTATTTGAAAAAATTATTAATTTATGGAAAGTAAACGAACAAAATACGTTCTGATATAATAAAACACACATTTACACCGATATATTACACTTATAATTGTATCAGTGCTATACAATGTATTTTATAATTAATTTACATTCACTTCCAAAACTTAAGCACGGAGAGGAAAATGCTAATTTCCGGAAGCCAATCAGAAGTGAAGAGGATGCAATTCGCTGCAAAGGTGGATGGAAGTAAGCAAATATGTTAGGTAACACAGCCAATCGTGCTTTCATGTCAATAAATATGCAAAAAGGGCAGTCTTATAAAAAGCCAGCTTTATGAAGGGTTACAGAAGTTGATTGTAAGTGCTGATAGAAGGTGTTTATAAAACTTTCGTACAATTTGTTTTCAAGACATACGGGTTTCTATGACTTCCAGAAAATGAATGGAAGATTCTGAGCGCTGGCAATGATGGCTTTATGATGTGGGTAGGGATTTCATTAGGATACCGACCCGACCTGCACATCTTTAAACGGGGCTCTGTGACGGCTGTCCGGTATCGAGATGAAGTCCTAGAACCCATTGTGAGATTGTACGCTGCAGCAGTTGGCCCTACTTTTGTTTTAATGGACGATAACGCACGTCCCCATAGAGCGTCGATGACTACCTGGAGAGTGAAGGGATTGCGCATATGGCGTGGCCAGCATATTCGCCCGACCTTAATCACATTGAAAATCTTTGGGATGCTCTCGGCCGTGCTGTATCTTCACGTTTCCCACCTCCAGCCACTCTTATTGAGATGGAAACTGCTCTACAAGAAGAATGGCGATTGCTTAATTCTGCGGTGGTTGACCACCTAATTGAAAGCATGGTCAGCATAATATTACAATATGGTTTATGATATTTTTATCGTGCGATAATGTGGTTGCTATGGGGATAACGTATATTAATATTAGTTTGTTTGTTTTTTCCGCGGGAACTCTGCTCAGTAAAAGTAACACATTGTTACAAATTTTGTGTAATGAACGCTTAAAAAATAGTGTCAATAATTTACATCTGGAAGTGTAATGCATTAATATTACTTTCTGTTGTATTTATTTTATGTTAAAACCTTACCACCGCCTCTCCCTTCGAAATCTAGTTTTATTATGAAATAAAAAAAAGTAGTGATTACACTGATCGAGGAATAAATTAAAAGAGCGGAGCGCGCACTGAGGCATGGCGTAGACAAAACAAAATGATTAAGGAATCGCGCCAAAAAGGTTTTTATTGGTCTCCATATAACGCGGTACAAATGATGTGATTTGTACTAATTCTGAGTTTCTTATAGCGCGGTTTCCATACAACGCGGTAGACGGTTTCCATAGAACGCGCTACGAATTAGCCTGGTTTGTACGGTTAAATCCGAGTTTCTTATAGCGCGGTTTCCATAGAACGCGGTACACACTCACCTAGTTATAGGATGGTTGACTGTATTACACTTTCAGATATAAATTATTTACACTATTTTAAGCGTTCATTACACAGAATTTGTAACAATGTGTTACTTTTGCTGAGCAGTGATCCCGCGGAAAAAAAACCAAAACAAAAAACTAACACTAATATACGTTATTCCCATGGCAACCACATTATTGCACGATAAAAATATCAAAGTAAACCATATTGTAATATTATCGCCTATCTTGGCGAACATAAACAACAACTTGGGGCTTAGCCCTACTGTATCAAATTAGCATCCCAGATGGAGTTACGCAGTCTGATAATTAGACCGACGATATGCTACTTTACTGCCAAATTTTGTGTCAATCAAAGCAGTATTTGTTGATTTTTTTGCATTTTACATCTTCGTGCTTAACTTTTGGAAGTGAGGGTAACAATACTAAGTTAAGAAAATGTTTAATAATTACCACTGACCCCTTGAGATTCTTACATATAAAATTATATAGAAAAATTTTCACTTATCTTGATAATTTGTACGGTTTCGAATTAAATTCGTAATTGCCAATTAAAAGTTACGCGATTGTATTGGGGTGGAGGAAGGAAAAAAGAAACAAATAGTCTGAAATAAGTAAATCCTTCGCAAACACTGTCAAGGTCTTTTTATTGCATTCCAAAGCCTTCGGAATAATTTTATGGATATCAGTGCATAGAAAAGACCGTACTTCGGAAAGACGTATATATACGTGTGGAGAAATTAACACTTTGACTGAGCGAGATGTTTATATACACAGGTGGCACTTAAGAGGTTAAAGTCGTATCGTAGTTTTAGCATCAAAGTATAATATTATTGAGTTCAATACATTGTTACTGTATGAGGGAGGGCGCGATGAAAACTATGATTGAATATTGGGTCGCGAATATTGAAACTTTGAGAAGCACTGCGTTAAATCCATCATGGCTCTAAGTCCTCCCGCAGGGGAGGTGTGGTAGGAGAGGGCGCGCTAGGTCAGATGCCGTTCTCGTCACTTGACCATAGTTCAAAATTACGAGGTCCGTCGCCAATAGCCCTCGTGTTGTTTTCAGTGCGATGTTAATAAACATTCACTTCTAGAAAAAGTATTGTTTGGGGATAACTGGTGAAAATAACAAAAAAAAAAACACAAAGCTAATAAAATTTCCAAAAAAATGTGAATTCTAAAAATATTTTAAATTCAGAAGAATTAATGCTTAATCAGGTAGCGCTATGTTAAATTAAATTTTTTATAATTTGGATGATATAATGTGATTGTTAAGAGCATTAAAGTAGCAATGTTCTGCATTGCAAATATTCAGAAAAACAGTATTAAAAAACAGATTTAAAAAAAAAAAAGATTTTGAATCTAGAATTATTCACTTAAGAATTTTTCCTCGCATCCTAACATGCATTCCCGTCCGTTGGAAGTAATTGTGTTCGGAAAAGACGGCCAATGAAATAATTGCTCAGGATATCTTGAGAGACTTTTCATTAATACTTTTTATTTATCTTTTTCATTTCCTTATTGGCAGAATAGAGAAGTTCTTGACTCATCGCGCCGATAACCTCCGACAAGGTTATTAACCATTCACTCTTACATAATCTTTTTGTCAGAGCAGGAACTAACCCTTCCCAATACTTTCTTTTTTTTTTAATTTTAAAGAAAGAGATATTGCACATTTTTCATTAAACAGGATGTTTTCACGATGCATTATTTTGAAACATGAGAATGTTTGAAACTTGTCTGAAATACTGTATTCCTCTTATCAAGATCAAAGTTAAATGGGGGTATAATTATATTTCCAGATTTCGAGAAACGAAACACTTACTGCGGGGAAAAATTGTTTTTACTTGAAAACAAATAAGTATCTTTTATTAATATTAGAATTTAATAGGAGGTGGCCACACAAAAATCAAAATTTTGCTTTCATTTTTGGTGTCTGCACCGTTTTTGAAGCTATTTTTCTTGCACTTAATGCACTTTAAAAATTTTAATTTTTATATATTCTTATTCTCCTGTATTTGTATTTTAACTTTAAAGTATACTTTTTTGCAACTAAAATAATCAACTGTTTTCACTTTTTCTTTTACCTATAAATATCCTTAAATGAATTCTAAGATAATTTAGAAATTGAAACCTTTTAATGACTTTGAAATATAAAGCGCGAAAAGTTAATTTTATTTATTTATGTCACAGTAGAAACTAAACGAGAAGCTAAGAATCTAAGCTTCTAGAATACCTTGAAAAATGATCAAAGAGAATACTGAGGTCATCCTTTTACTTATAGAGTTTAAAATGTTTTATTTGAGGATATTTTCAAACACAAATTTTCTTGAGGAAGGAAAATTTTTATAAAAAAATCTTTCTAGAAAACTTTATGTTCCATTTAGTAAAACTTGACACCTTTGACGCGTCCGTGGAATATATATTCTGATATTTTTCTGCACATATTAAAAACCGATATAAAATATGATATTAAATTCCTTTATAAATTCTCTCTCTCTCTCTGTGCATGGGGGAGGGGATTTAACACGAAAAACACATAATAAATATTTAAAAAGGGCAAATATACAAATAAAAATAACTAAAATGGAGTCCAATGTCAATAAGCAATTTCAGACAGGAACTAATAAGTGGAGTTAAACTAGTTTGATGGTACCAACCTACCCACTTCGAGATTCGGTAGTTCAATGAAGAAAAATCAAAATAGAATATTAAAAAAAAAAACCATTCAGAAAAAGAGTACGTTGAGCAAAAATTTCCAAATAAATGTATGAAAAGTTCACTAATTTCAGTTTTGTGGTATATGATAAATTTTTAAAGAGAGAAGTTTAAAAAATGAAATATATATAAAAGAGAGGCATTTGATTATTTTGATTCACAGATGGCGATTTCGGCGATTAATGAAACGAATTTATTTGACGGCATTACTCGAAAAAGCTTCAATATTTTTCTGAACTTTTCTCAGCATAGCAAATATCTATTAAAATCTAATTTTAATTCTCCAGAATTTGCAAAAAGATTTGCGAAAAAGCTCTTAGTTAAATGAGCGTAACGAAAAAAAAAAGGTGATATCAAAATTAGCAATAATTCGCTTAAGTTATTAATATCAGTTTTATAACTGATTGCAATAAACTGCTCACACATTGATGTAAGAGAGAAAATAGAGACATTAAATCAAGGTAAAAAAGCGATGCACACATTTGTTACGAATAAATACGCAATTGCTAGCATTGACCTTCGATTTGATATATCATATGCAAATGAAATAAGATAACACTGTAATAAATGTCTCGAAGCATGGTTCCAAACCGGTCTATCGGAATTGCGATTCGATAATCTTAATGGGCTATTTAATCGAATGGTTTGAACGGAAACAATGTCACTCAATCAAATGTGGAATAAAAAAATAACCCTGAAATACAGACATTACATGTACTACACCCAAATCTATTATTCTTACACGTAGATACGCTCCTCAAAAAACCGCGTGAAAAAAAAAAAAATGATTTGTACAGTAACAATGGGAATGCATTCCACGTTAACCGAATTCTGTGCAAAATAAAACAACGAAAGTTTGAAAAAACATGCAAAAAGGGATGAAATATCGACTGTATTTTTTATTGAACGTAAAATCCGGCACATAACTTGCACCTATACTTTCAAACTGCATTTTTTTAATTTTTAGGTATATTCGTCGTATAACGCCCACCCCCTTTTTTACGAAGAAGCCTGAAATGTACGCATGTAATGCTCTAATGCAGCGTTTCTCAAACTGTGGGGCGGGTCACCCTGGGGGCCAACATATTGAAAATAAAAGGTTAAAAATTTTTTTGGAATGAAGTAAAATAAAATGCTTTTTGACGTAATAAAAATTACAAATTTACACTGATATAATTTATATATATCATCTGGTGAGATGATCATCAAAAATAAAAGATTCCACTTCAAACGCTTATTAGCTATCTTTGATCCTATAACCAAATAAAAAAAAGACATTTTGTTTGCTTTCTGTAATCCCACGATGATAAGAGTTTTTTATTATGTTTCTGTTAACCCCTAAAATACTAGTTTTGATTATCATATATATTTGACCTTCAAATTTACTATTATAGTATGTTTCACTCCGTCTCTTTTTCTTTTAGGAAAATTGTAAATAATATTTTTCTGTTGCTTTTTTTTTCCCATGTGAATGAGTTTTATGATTTATGGATAAGCATACTGAGCACTTTGAAGGATTATTTGACCAAGATGTATTTTTATGAGTATCCTGAAACATATAATGCATAATGAAAAACGTTTTACACAATTATTTTTTAGAACTGACATCGAAAGTAGGTAAGTATATTTTCTCTTAAATTATTCACTGGAATTGTGATTTTTATCGTGTAAAGTAAAAATAATTATAAAATAATTAAAAACAAACTAAAAAACACGTTTTTATAGTGAATCGAACTAAAAAGTAAAAAAAATAATAATGTATATTACTTAAAAGTAACATATACAAAATTTAATACTTTTCTTGTTAATTTGTACGGGTTATAATTATATATGATCGTATTGTAGCTTTAGCGCCAAAGTGCATTATTATTGCATTCAATACAATATTATTATAGGGGGCGATAAAAATTATGATTGAAAATTGGGTCGCCAGTAGTGCCAGTTTGAGAACCACTGCTCTAATGTTTTGGAGTCTTTTATTCGAGGTATTGTCCAAGGCTTTTAGAAAAATATATATATAATATATACTTCTATAACTACAAATCTTTAAATTCACGAGGTATGACATTTCTTTTAAAGAAACGGTTATTCGATATAGATAGAAGTCTAAATTTTTATGCTCATCTCTTTTTTATAATTATTTTTGAAGCTATCATTTTTATATTATCCAGTATATAACACTCACCCGTAAATTTCAATCATATTTCTCAATTCCTACTATTAACTCACACTCTCTATATATTTATTTGTTTGTTTGTTTATTTATTTATTTATCTTGGTGGAATTTTCACTCGTTAATAAGATACATTTTAAAGCACTCAATTGAGCTGAAATTTTATATACATGATTATTTTGGACGACAATACAATTATTTAATTATAATTAATAAAAATTAATTGATTAAAACAAATTATTTAAAAAGAATTACAAATATAGCCACGTTGACGACTTGTGTCAGAACTTGAAAAGTTTTTTTTTCTCACGTTTTAAAGCATTCAGTTGAATTGAAATTTTATATACACGTTTGTTTTGGATGACAATACGATACTTTAATGATAATTAATAAAAATTAATTGCCACTTAATTTTGTGATTCTGTCATATGTATGTATATATTTATATTAAATGTAACTATTTAATAAAAAGTAGCTAAGATAAAATTTTTCTTTGTTGATCTAAGTAGGAATTGACTTAAAAATTTTTTTATATTACTTGTTTGTGTTAAAAGTGCGCACTATACGCCGGATTTTAAAGTATGTGTATTTGTATGAGTATCTTTAACATTAATACATTTAACGTTTTAAAATTTGTGTATTTTCTCATTAATATTAAATTTATCCTTTTATTAATCAAGCTAAACAAAACTGAGTGGTGCCACAGCCCATGGAGGACCAGGGCTTAATGTGCGCATCTCAGTTTTCGTGACCTTGGGCGCTGAGGTGCATGAGCAGATGTTCTGTTCAGATGGTCAGTCTGATCCTTGTATTAATTAGTATAACTAAAATAAAATTAGAAACGTATACATATTGCAAAGATAGAATAAAAAACTTTAACTAATATCAAAAGTAATGTTAATTATTCGTCGCTACCTGTTAAGAGTAAGCGCGTTTGCTTACTACGAAATGAATTGAAATGCTTGGCTTCACTAGAAATATTTACTCTATCCTCTCCCTTTAAATTGGAAGCCAATGAAGATTTTCGACCAATAAGGACGTTTCCAGAATTGCTTTTCGAAATATTTTGAGGTGGGGGTTTTTCCCCCATTGGTTTTGCAATTTTTTGACATGATAGATACTTAACACCCTGCTAAGCGAATCATCAGATCTGGTCGAAATTTTATAAGTTATTTGTCTCGATCAACGTTTGAAAAACGTTTTTTCTGACATGTACCAAGTTTAAGGGCGTCAAAATTTAAATCAAACAGTTAATTGTTGAATTTTTCTCTTTTTTTTTATCCCCGCAACAATCAGCGATACCAAATAGTATTGAAGTAAATCAGCTGCGCAAGAAAATTCATGTAAAAAGAAATGAGTATATTTCAGTTTCGAAGCAAGAAAAACCTACAGTTATTTTCTTGACTTTTGCTTTCAGATTTTGTTCAAATAAAATTTATAATTAAGGAAGAGAGAAATAGAAATATCCTTCAATAAATATATTAATAACTAATCACTTTAAAATTGCTTTAAGGTATCGACTACGTTCGGAACCGTGATTTTAAAAAAGCGCATAAATAGATAATTTTCATATTTAATGTCACTTAGATAAGAATACATGTATAAAATTGTTTTAAGGTCATTTTGACAAAAAAAAAAAATATTTAAATACAATATTTCGGCAAAAAATTAACTTAGAATAACCTTTTTTCAAAATGTTCTCCTTTTGTGAAAAATGCTTCAATTAAAATAATATTTTGCTTGTATATAGCTCAAACCTCTGTACAGAGGCTCAACTATGATTTTTGAAAAATTCACATTATTTTCAGAGTTACAACCCATTGAAATAATTATCGGCGTTTTTCTTAAAATTTCTCCCCTCTGTTGTCGTAAAACACGGATAAACCCACTTCTAAGTCGTATATTTCAAAAATTTTAGTTGAGCGAAATATTATTATAACAGAAGCATTTTTCACACAAAAGGAGAATATTTTGAAAATGGGTCATTCTATGTTCATTTTTTGTCAAAATATTGCACTTAAATAATTTTTTTATTGTAATACTATTCTTAAAATAATTTTATATACATTTTCTAATCTATAAGTGACACTAAATATCTTTAATATTATCCATTTATACGCTTTTGCAAAATCACGGTTCCGAACGTAGTCGGATACCTTAAAAGTTTCATCAAACATTTCATGCTTAGCAGTGTTTCATCCTATTAAAGGAATTGCAGTTCGAGGACAAATGCTACTTTAACAAAATATGTAATTTGGTTTAGCTTAAGGGAGTCAAAATTCTCAATCTATAGGACGCGTAACCCCGTGTATACATGAAATGGTTTCGGAGGTACATGGGTCCAAAAGATGTTATGATGGACATTGATTATGATAGATTGAACATAAGAAAAAATATGTATATTAAGGTCTTAACATAGAAGAATTGTGCTATCAAAATTTTCACCTCTCATGTTGCGCAATTCAAATTTTATACTTTTATTCCTTTGACATCATGACTTCCTGTTAAGGACAGATACTAAAACTTTTTGTTTTGTTATACATAAATCGTCGTTTCCTGAATATAATTTTTGGATGGGGAGTGAAATAACTATTAAATTATATAACTAAATTAAAAAAAGCAAACATATATACTTTTTTAATCAATGTAGGACATAATATTCTTCTAGAATGTATTGTAGTTAAATAAGAGGTCGTACTATAACGGGCTTTGATAAGATTGCCCATTGCTTTGCCCATCTTCTATTTTTATATTCATCATATTGTTTTTAATAAATTCCTAACTTGCTCTCAAAGTAAACAACGGAATAGTTTTATATTTTTAAAAAGGTATTACATTTTATACCCCCTACCATTTTATACAACATACATTATTACCAATTAATCATAACTGCTACAAATAAAAATGTCTACGTATTGTAATGTTATTGCTGTCCATGTACATGTAGATGTTAGTAATTATAAATAATTGGGACATGTAGTTTTTGTAACAGTAAAGATAGGTTATGTCTAGGTATGCGAGTAAAAAATATTATACGAAACCGTGGTTTAGCTCATTCAAATATCCGTTGCACATGTGTGTGGAAAATATTTTCTTTAAAGTATATTCCAATATCATGATACTATTAAAGAGGTCCCCGGCACTTCCACACAGGATCCCATGTTAAATTACGTAAGTTTATGTACCTTTTTATCAGAAACTTCTTACTACTAATAGATGAAATTTCAATGGTAGGTTATATGTACTATCAATAAGACTTAACTGGAGGGTTTTGTCTTTTTGTTAAAAATTAAAATAATTATGAATTTTTTTAAAAAATGCCAAATTTTTTTTCTTTAAAATTTAATTTAAAAATACATTATCTAAAACAGTTTGCTAGATATATCTTATTTCCTCCATTAAAATATGTAAACATTATGAAAGTATACTCACTGAAAATTTGAGGATCCTACTTTTATAAGTTTTTGAGAAAAAAGTACATAAAGGGAAAAATATTGCATTTTGGGAAAACAGGCTTTAAAGTAAGAATTTGTAATTAGTCAATGAGAGTGGCTTCCTTTTAAAAATAAATAAAAATACTTCTAAAAGTATCGTATTTCTATATATCATATATCAGTAGCGCACACAGGAATTTTTCAAGGGAGTTGAAAGTTCACCATTCTTGTATCATGCTATTTTTGATTTTGTCGATTTTCAGGAACAAAACACAGTAAAAAACTAATTATTGAATAAATAATTGGCATTAATTAATAAAATTAATCAATAACAAATATTTAATTAATTTTTACGTATTATATACTTAAAAAATTATAGCCAATTGGAAAAAAAATCAAGGGCTTTGGGGCCAGACCCCAGGACCCCTTGTGTGTGCCACTGTCATATATCATTTTAAGCAGAAATGTTTGAACTTTACAAAAATGTGAAAAAGTCAAAATCGATAATTTTTCAAAATTTCATGTGCCGGACCCCCTTAAACAAGTTGTGTAATACTGTTTATTTTAAATCCTACCCCCAGAACACAAAAAAAAACATGTAAAGCTATGAGTTTTCTGAAAATAATACCAAAATTAATGTCCTTCTTCAATGTCACTTTTTTGCATCTGAAACTCCACATTCAAACATAAACATAAATTAGACTGTATTTATTTATTTTTTTAAATTTGAAGTCTACGGTACAACCTACATAAAATAACAATCAAGGGGAAAAATAAATATTTTTTTAACCTAGCAAATGAAAGTAGAGCAGACACAACAAATTCCAGATAATAACATTAATTTAGAAATTGAAGACGAAAAAAATCGCCGGTTTGAGAGAGATGGGGGAAAAAAAACCGTCGAGTACAATGAAAACCCCTTTCGTGAAATTCGAATTTTTCCAGCAAATTACTGAAGCGAGTTCTGAGTTTGAGTGGAACTATGCAAATTATTAAGTCAGCATTGAGGAATGCATCGTTTCAGTATTATGTAAACATTCATTACGCCAAACTACACACAGACCTTGAAAAAAACACTTAAAAAAGATTTGGAATGTATGTTATTACTCTTTGGAGCATAAGACATTCGGATGATAGGTGAAAATTCTAAAATGTCTCCGTGATAGTCAGTACCACCACGAAAAAGATTTTGGCGAACTTAGTAGATTAGTAATTAAGCATTTCATTGAAGTAGAGGCCCTGTTTTAAAAATGAAAGACCTGTTAGTGGTACTGTAGTTACACCCGTGAGGGCCCCTGTAACTTGGGGGCTCCGTATCATTGATACGGCGGTAGCTACGCCCCTGGTGGGGAGACTTTTCCAGGGTGCGGGCTACTTCTAATTTTTTCAAGGAGTTGCGGTCCACCTAGAGTCAGTGGCGCACAAAAGGGCGGGGAAGGTGTCCATGGGTCCGTTCCGCACCCTCCCTCATATAACCCTTTTCCCTCTGATTCATTATAGTCCCATGTATACAGTACGCAAAATGTAATTAAATATTTTATATTAGTAATTATTTTTATTTATTAATGTTAATTATTTATTTAGTATTTTATTTTTTGCTGTTTTTTGTTTCCGACATTCGACAAAATCATAAAAATATGAATATGTTTGCCTGTGTATTGGGGTATGATACGAGAATGGTAGACCTCCAAACCTCGACCTCCCCTCCATTAAAAATTATTGTGTGCGCCACTGCCCAATGTCGTAGGTGTAGCGAGATATGGAAAAGTTATATAACTTAACTCTTTTATACCTTAATAATAAGTACGGAATATATATATATGTATTTACCTACAGAACTAAAATTTAAAAGAAAAAAACACACTTTTAACACCGCGTTTAAAACAAAACGCAAGATACACAATAATAATAGCCCCAAATATAATTATATCAAACGCATTTATTACGAAACAATTCAAAATACATTAAAAAATAAAACATTTTTATCTAAAACTAGTTTTCGTTGTTATAATCAGTGAAAGATTTTCCGTACATAATTACTAGCTGGTAAAATTTTCAGGCGGTCACCCCACAATGGCTTGGCGGTCCACTGGTCGATCGCGATCGACGTAATGCCCAACTTGGAAGTAGAGTAACTGAAGTCTGTTATGCACATTATAATTTCTGTACACGCAAGAAAATAAAAATTAACTTTTTATTACAAGGTCCATCACCAATAGAGCAATATCGTCCGTTGTCTAGCTGATTCAAAAACTGTGTTGACTCCTCCCGAAAGAAGAAAACTAGCTGCGACAGGAGTAAAGGTGTCTTATAGTTGACACCAAAATTTTTTTTTCTTTTAATCCAGTTAGTCAGAAATATTATTCTCCAGAAGAATGGGCTTTTAGCTCACACTGAATTTTATATGAGGCGATGTTGTTTTATTTATCAGTTCAAGAAATATTGTAACCTCTTGTATGTCTTATCTAGAAGTAATACCCAGCAATAAATGTTTTTTAAATGAGGTATGGTAAAAGAGAATTACTATTGCTAGTTCATGTCTTAATGGAATACGAAAATATATGAAATCGAATTTAATCAAAAGAAAACAAAGGTTCTATTGTAAAAATGTCTTTTAATATCAGTATTAACTTATGTATGTGAAACTTGGCCCATGTCTCGAACAGATGAGAACATGATAAGTATCTACGAAAGTAAGATTTTAAGATTTATTTTTGGAGGAATTTAGGAAAATGTAGAATGAGGCGAAGAAGATCAAATTTAGAACTCTATCACTCATATAAAGAATCTGACATCGTTAACTTCATCAAAATACAACGAATTAAATGGGCGGATCCCGTTGTCAGAATGAACGAAGACCGCACCACTAAAAAAGTCTTGAATACCCAACCAATTGGCACACGGAGAAAAGATCTTAGATCGATTGACGGCCTAGAAAAAGATCTCCTAGTTTTGAGAAATAAGAATTGGAGAACACCAGCAGAAAGAAGGCTGACCTGGAAAAGGCTTCTTGAGAAGGTCATGGCCCACCATGGGTTGTCGAGCCACTGAGGAAGGAAAGAATTGAAGTATTGTAATTTTAATTAATTGCTATTGACTACTACAACGATTCTGAAACCTCTTAGCCAGTATGGTGGATATGACCCTCGGCTTGTAACCGAGTGGGTTCGGGTTCGAATCTCGAGTAAGGCATGGTTGTATCTTCTTCGGGAAAAGAAGTTGAACTTCCGCCTGTAATGGATTCCCATCTCGAATGGAAAGCAGCGCACCCCTTCTGTTATGTGTTGGGATCATCAATTGTAATAAAATGTCTATATTCTTCTGTTTGTGTTGTATGTTTCTGTTCTTCCACTCGTATTTCATACGTATCACAGGATAAAAACACGCGACAACAACAACAACGACTCTGAAAAACAAGAAAAATTTTCACTAATCTATTGCATTAATTTTATTATAGTTGTCTACGGTGCAGCAAGACGCATGCCTGTAGAGCGGCAAATAGGCAGTTCATGCTCCAGCTAAAGATATCTTATCTTCTGCCAGAAAAAATGTTTCCAGTTTTATTTTTTAACACTAGATGAAGGTAGCTTTTACATTTACCTTTCCAATTATGGTATGTTTATTTATATTTCATGAACTAAACTTTGAAACCATCATAAGTATCTCAATCGACTTCAAAATACCTATTAAAATGGAGATCAAGTCTCTTGACGCACTTCAGTGCATCTGTTTTTCTTCAGAGTTCCAAAATTCTGATGAACTTAGTAGATGGAAAAGACAATTTCAGTTCCAACACTGCTCATAAAATGAAAGAGAAAAAAACGCTCGTTAAATGTAATGCAACTTTTTTAACCTCAAATTATTCGATGCAGTTGCTTAAAGTTTGCGTGTTCACTAAATGCAATATTTAAATCATAATCATTACCTAGAATCATCAGGTTGTTCGTTAATAGATCATTATGCAGCTCTGTTAAGCAAAATAAAAAAATGAATGATTTTTTTTACAGATGGTTCACTAATAGCTTGAAAAGTGATAATTGTCGTTGAGCGATTTAAGTCAAATAAAAATTAAACTAAGGCCGAAGTGTTTGTAACAATCGATCGATCAACTGTAAAAACTCAAAAATAGTTTGAACATTAACACCATCTTCCAATTCACAACGGGCTAAATTCATGATGGTCACATGATAAATATGATCACGTGTTCTCCGTTGAATTTAAAACTGACAGTAGACTTGTTGTTCTACTTGTAAAGTTTAAATAAAACTTCGGGCTTAATGATTGTATAACGATGCTTTAATATAAGATTCTTTAAAAAAAAGTTTTTCAAAATTTAAAAAAAAAAACACTTTATAATTGTATTTGAACATTAAAATCAAGTGCATTTTCTTTACCAACGTGCAACATTATTTACAAAAATATACTTTTTAAAAGGAAGTTTTGTGTAAACAGCAGAAGTTCACAACAGCAAAGAGTATAAAGTGATTGGCTAGAAACACGTGATTGCATTTATCACGTGACTATGACGTCAGATGAGTTCAGCTCATTGAATCGCATTCTATTTCAAAGGTATTTTTTCCCCTAGCGTTATCTCAATTTTTTATCGCAGACATGCTTTCACAAAAATTAATCACTCCTATATCACTCATTCATACGATATTTTAAACCGAAATAATATATTTTTATATCATTTTTTAAAAGGTTCGGGCATTTCTTTTGAAATCGTTTCCAAAGAACACAACAATCACCAGTTGACAATTTGATCGATCACCTAACTCGAATGACTTGACCGCTGAATCACAATCAATCTTCTCCAGAGTCAAAAACCACTAACAGGTGTGACAACAATGAGAAAGACGACACTGAACCAGCAATCAGTGCAAAAAATGTCACCAACAAGGCACTGATCTCCATCTCAACTTTTCATTATCCCGCAGGACAACCATTGTTTGACGCTGGACGTCTTTCCCAAGCCCCACTACAATATGAACGTGTCTCTGATACTATCTGTCTACAGACACTCGGGGTGCGGTTCCCAGCCAAGAAGATGCAACCTATGAACCTTATTGATGCTTATTGCTCAGAGAAAGTATTTTCTTGAAGATGGTGATCATAGCGATATTCTCTACCATGAAGAATTCTTTTTACTTTTAGGTTAAGTTTTCTCACAGTTGAGTTTAGCTAACCTGTAATTTTCTAATGATGCTCTTTTTGTTTTGCTTTCTACTAGGTAGTGATTAAACCTATGATATTATCTAAATGAATATAGCCCTCCCCCTTTGTTTCATTATTAAATATTGAAGGACATATATACAGAACATTGTGGTACAACAAGGGTCAGCAACCGTTTAATGTTATAAATAGACAAAAATGTTTGTACAAAATGGGATTCGTAGCTGTGCTATGACTAAAAAAATCAATATTAAAAGTACTTACGAAAAATAGCTCAAAATCAAATTAATATCATTATAATGTTATCTATGTGTTATAAGGATAAATTTAATTATAGAAATTTGACCCTGTAATGCTACTGCTGATTCACTGTAATCGAAAATATAAATAGCTTTATATGCTCTCACACTATTATCTAAATTTGTTTAATTTCGAACATATCAAGTTTAAAAAAAAAGAAATATTCACAGTATAATAATATAATTGAGTAATTCGCGAGTGTATTTTTAGAGCATATTTTTTTCAAATAAGGGTAGCTATATCAATCGACTAAATTTCAAAAAGAATTGTTATTATGAAGCGCTTTCAAGAAATAATACTTCTGCGAATTTTCAATAAACTTTGAAGCAATTATTTTTAAGAAAATTAAACCGTTATTAAAAAATACAACATTCACATATTTTTTTTAAAAAAAAAATGGCAATGATTAATAAATATATAGACTTTTAATGTATTTACTACCAATGTGAAAAGAGCTGCGGTAGCCCAGTGGTCAAGGTATCGGATCATTGCAGGCATGTCATGAGTTCGAGCCCAGTACCACTTAAGACCCGCCGTGTAGGAAAGCGATGCACGTTAAATCTGTCGAGAGCTGAAACGTCCTCCCGCTGGTGTGGTAAAGCCCTCGTGTAGTTGAACAGTGCGACGTTAATATTCAATCAATCAATCAACCCGCTGGTGTGGTAGTTAGGAGAGGGGTACTAGCTCATGTGCCGCCCTCGTCACTTGACCATGGTTCAAAAATTACAAGGTCCGTCGCCAAAAGCCCTCGTGTAGCTGAACAGTGCGACGTTAATATTCACTCACTCACTCACTCATTCACCAATGTGAACATCAAACTGAATTTAACACATAATAATTGTAGAACATCTTAGAATGGAAATAATTGATAATAAGTACAACTTTTTAACAATGGACTCTCTTCGAAATACAGCAACATATCAAATGTTAAAAGCAGTTTGGATGTGAAGTGTAAGGTGCCAGCTTAGATGCCGACTTCGTCTGTAGACTGTGGTTAAAATGCGTATTAGCTGCGATTGGCGATTCTTGATAAACAGTCTGTGCACGGTACAAGATATACACATAAGGCTACCATTAAATTCATCTGGAATTTAAAAATTTATAAAATTGAAAATAAAGTTTCGCAACTAAATTAGAACCAAGTATAGGCATTAGAAGAAAAAAACTATAACTTCCCTTTCATATTGAAATCTCTTTCCTCAAATTTATGAAGACGATGCTAATGTTTTTCCACAGACTATTTCTTCCACAGCGATAGTAAAAAATATATATATATAAAAAATCATAAAATTAAAGTATCTTATTTTGAGAAGTCAAGATATAGTTTGACAGCATAATTATCCAAGGCCGAATTTAAACACCTCATTGAAAACGCCAATTACAAAAGATTATTTCAATGTCATATCAAAATGCTGAGAGAACACACACACAAGCAATTCAACATAGAAATCTTTTATACTTACTCATATCTTTTTACCTGTCGTATTCAATGTTTTTGTGTTTCTACATAGCAGATGGGATTTAAGAGTTTTCCCCTGGAAGTTTTTTGTGTGAGGGACTTTTTTTTAATTCTATATTAATATTTATTTATACATTTCGATATTTTCAATAAAAGAAATTATTTCCTTAGAAAGTTGTTTTAGGGCAAAAAATTATCCACTTTAGAAACATGATGAAATGAACAACAATTTAAAATAAAAGGGAATTAAATTATTTTATTTACAAAAAAAAAAAAAAAAAAGGAGGGAAATTAAGGGGAAGCTAGTGGGTGCTATTTTACGAAGGATACGCAATCTCCCACTGTCTAAAAATATAATTTGAAGGAGCTTTTATCAGTTACAAACAGCAAACAAACATATGATTAACACATAGATACTAAATAACTCGACTCAAAGGAATGAAAAAGCATGCAACCGGACAAAAAAATAATTACGAAGACTGAATGTTAAAAAATATTAAGGCTGTTTTCGGTAAAAGTACGAGAGCTTGAACTAAACGCAAAGCACATTTTCCGACAGAAAAATGCCTCAATTTCCATGGAAATTTGCAATATCTTAGCTCATACCTCTGTTAACAATATAGTGTTTTTAAAAATTTCAAAATACTCCATGAATATTTTCTTTTTTGTTTTAATACGTGAAGGCGTAGCCCATTTAATAGGAGATAAAACGATATAGGAGAAAAAACACGAAACACATTTTATACCAGAAAAAAAGGCATCAACTCGGTTAAAAATGGGAAGTATGAAAAGAATACTGCTCTTTAAAGGATAGTGAAGCCAGAATATCATATTAATTTTTCATTCCTTTTGTATCTGAAAAAAACGTTCCAAATTCGGGTCCTATTCTCTTTAACATTAACCGAAAACAGCCTTAAATGAAATAAAACTATAATTATTATACCAAAGGGCTAAATATTCGTGTGATGTCATAGTCACATGATAGCTGGAATCACGTGTTTCCAGCCAATCAATTCATGATGCCTTAGTCACACGATAAATATCATACGTTGTCACCAATCAGGAAATGCGCCTCGCTGTTACCACCTTTTGCTTTTTACTGAAGCTTTCTTAGAAAAAGTACATATTTGTCAACAATTATAAAGCGCATTGGTAAGCAAAATGCACTTGTAAGAACTTTTGTTTAATGTTGAAAATTTTTTTTGAAAAATCTTAATACTTAAACATTTTTACCCACTTTCAAATTTGAAATTTTATTTAAATTCTATAAGTATAACAACAAGTCTAATGTCAGCTTTGAACTCAATGAAGAACACGTGATTGTACTTATCATGTGACCGCCATTAATTTAGTTCATTGGAGACTGTTTTCATGCTTTTATATATAATTCCAAGAAGACTTAAGGTATCCGACTACGTTCGGAACTGTGATTTTAAAAAAGCGCATAAATGGATAATTGCCATGATATTTAGTGTCACTTGATTAGAATACATGTATAAAATTGTTTTAAGGACATTTGTGACAAAAAAATTATTTAAATACAATATTTCGGCAAAAAATTAACTTCTAATAACCTTTTTTCAAAATGTCCTCCTTTTGTGAAAAATGCTTCTATTAAAATAATATTTTGCCTGTATATACCTGAGACCTCTGTAAAGAGGCTCAACTACGATTTTTGAAAAATTCACATTATTTTCAGAGTTAGAACCAATTGAAATATAATTATGGGCGTTTTTTTCGTAAAATTTCTCCCCTCTGTTGTCGTAAAACACAGATAAACCCACTTCTAAGTTATATATTTCAAAAATTCTAATTGAGCCTCTGTACAGAGGTCTGAGCTTTATACAAGCAAAATACTATTATAATAGAAGCATTTTTCACAAAAGGAGAACATTTGGAAAAAAAATTATTCTAAGTTAATTTTTTGCCGAAATATTGTATTTAAATAATTTTTTGTTGTCAAAATGTGTCCTTAAAACAATTTTATATACATTTTCTAATCTAAGTGACACTAAATATCATGAAAATTATCCATTTATGCGCTTTTTTAAAATCACGGTTCCGAACGTAGTCGGATACCTTATGCAACCAAATATCCATTTTATATTTGATTACAGAACTACAGGACATAGAGCTAAAATTTGTGCAACATTCACGACAGATATGAAAATGCGCGGTTCTAATTTTTATAAGTTATTAATGAACATGCAAAAAGAATAAAAAAAAAAAAAGTTCGTGTTTGAAAAATCGGTGTGTTCGAAAGAAAGCTGATACATTTTTTTGGGTAAAGTGTTCCACGTGGATAATTATGCACGGAATGCCAGACTAGAATATGTGCCAACGTAAGAAATCATCTGTGCAAATAACCTTGAATTTAATATTTATCCACCTGCGAGCCTCTCTGTACATTGAAAGGTTTCCTTCCGCTAAGACATCAGCAGCTAAAAAAATGTTTTCATCTTGTTTACAGAGCGTGTACTAATGCAAATGGCGCAACATCGCTTTCAAAAAAATGATTGCGTTTGAAAAATCCTCGAAAGTAGACAGTGAGACTTTAATTTGAACACATAAACAAAAGGTTAAGAAATGTTTCGCATATATCTGCTATATACGTTTCAGAGTTACTTTAAAATTCAAGATGTCAAGTTTCAATAAGAAGAACTGTTCCTACAGATGCTAGTCCATTTGTATATGCAACTGCACTATACAAGCAAAATGTGTGTGGTGTTGTAAAACGCAATAAAATTCGCTGTAAGTAATTAATGAAAAAATATATTTTGGTGACTTAAAAACACATTTTACAATACATATGTAACTGAAGGTACTATCAGAAGAGATGACCCCTCAGGGGGCTCACCTTCTTTAGGTGGGTACGGATGTCACAATCCCGAGGTACCCTAGTGATCTTTTCCTTTTCCCAAGGGGTTTACTATCTTTGGTAAACACGGGTGTGCACGACCCCGGGGTACCCCAGTGATCCTTCTCTATTTTGACCCTCCATCTTGTCATCCAATTTCTCCTTTTCCCGTCCAGACCACAGATCTATGAATGTTTGGCACAGTATAGCCAAAACTGGCTCTTGCGCCATAAAACACCAAACTCAACTCAACTCAGAAGACATGAATATAAGAATCCATAAGGGCCAATCAAAATAGGGGTCAATGAACATATTCCTGCTAAAGAGATCTATCGGACATAAACATGAAGAATCACTAAATTAAACCAGAGAAATTATTTGCAAAAATAATTCCTCCTTCCACCTCCTGCAAACTTGTCAGAGTAATCAACATGCGAATTTTAGATTGTATATATGTATATGTGAGACTATTGTAGAAATAATTCACTAGACAAGTACGAAAGGAAAGAGAAAAACTCTTGTAAAATGGCAAATAAGTTAGCGACTACAACTAAATTATAAGTTGTATCATTTTTACTTAAAATTAACCCTGTTTTAGTACTACCTGAAGATTGTTGAGTAGAGTGAGTGAATATTAACGTGGCACTGTTCAGCAACACGAGGGCTTTTGGCTACGGACCACGTAATTTTGAACCATGGTCAAGTGATGTGGACGATACCTGAGCTAGCACTCCCCTTTCCTAACTTCCCAATAGGGGGCGCGGCTTAGAATCGATGGTGGCTTAAATTCGAATACATATGGTATTTCTAGACCTTCGTATGATGGAATGATTATTAGGTCTTAGTGAAGGTGGTCACCCTAAAATGTCTTGGTGGTCCACCGGTCGATCGCGATCGACTTAATGCCCACCCCGGACTTAGAGAATGGGTTTATTTTACTATGTAGGAATTTCCAATGTTCCTTTTCACACCACTTAAGCGATATGTGTTACCATATTTTATATTCTATACTAGTATAAGATGGGGACATATTATACTGATTGTTGACCATTTACCGTTTTTTTATTATTCATTTGTTTGTATTTCCTTTAAAATATTAGGAATATAAATATTTCTCATACCATCAACAATAATCGATGTTAATGGTAAGAAAATATTTTTCGTCTTAATTTTATTATCGTACAACATTTTAAAGAGAAATTCATTAATATATATATATATATATAAGCTATTTTCTCCCCTAATTATGAAGAACAAAACAAAACTCGAGATAAAAAAAGTTATGTTTATAAATAAGATTCTGTGTTCAAAAGAATATAAAAATATCAAATAGCCAGCTTGTTTAAATCTTGTTTTCTTGAAGTGCATGCCACAGATTCCTGATCACTAATATAAGGATTCGAATCCGTGATTCTCGATTTGAGAATCCCTTACCACAATGTAGCTATGCTACTGCACAAATTTTTAGACACCTCAAAAAGTAAATAAATGTTTTTTAAAAACATATCTTTTGTTTAATTTTGGATACCATTCATCAAAGCAAGTATTAAAAATTTTAAATCATTCAAGGTCAAGGGTAAACAAGGAAAGAAAAGAATTCAAGGACTTATGTTTGTGTCCAGAGTCAAAAGACACTCCTTAATATTTTACTAACTTCTGCTCACGTATTGATTTCGTATACATGTTTATTCTCAAAAAGAAACACAAAGAAGAATGAAAGAAAATACAGAATAAAAATTCAAGAGTACATACGAGAAATAAATCTAATTCCAATTTTTAAAAACATTTTCTACGCCTCTATTTCACAAGTCTGTTAATCCCAATTTATTCGCAAATTATGAACATAATACATTTTCCCAGTGAGAAGAATAACAAGAAATGCAACTTATTAACCTCCCACAATCGGAAAAACTTGCTAACAACCATCAACATTTCAAAACACACACTACAATTACAGATGAAAATAAAAACTCACAATCATAACCTTTTTAGGCGCACGTCGATTTTCTCCACACAATAAACCTCATTTTCAGGGCGAACGGAAAGTCTATTCTATAATACAAGCAACTGAACTATAACTGGGTCACCCCACATAGATGCTCCCACCAAACGATATTAAGGTGTGCGCGTAGGAATACATAGAGAAAACGCTCTCCACCCCTTTTCTGCAAAGGCGGGTGGGAGGTGCACCCATAGACATATCCCCCCCTTTAAGGCAAAAGCGCAACTATTGTTGATCGACCCATGAGAGGGATCAAGTATCCCGTAACCATAGTGATCGTTGCTATGGTTACAGACAGTTTTTTTTATTTTTGTTTATTCAAATTCTAGGTGAAAGCATGGTAATTTGATGGAAAAATTACGGTCTCGTTATAGATTGTGCGTATGTACCCAGGTGTGGTTAATTATAAAAACGTCATTTGCTTTTGGGGTGGAAGAGAGAATAGGGAATTAGGGAAAAGAGAGAATAGGGAGATAAAAAAGAGAAAGTTTTGAGCAGAGAGTTTTCCAAGTCCATAACATTTCATGGTTCATTATCTTATGATTTTTTAATGAACCCTGATGAATGGATGCTTTTGATCCATAATACAGAAGACGCTTTGACACATGTGTGTTTGTGAATTTGTGTAGCTTGGTATACGCATTGTAAAAAGAATAAGCAGAAAGTTTTCGATTTCTACAATTCGTAAAATAATAAATATTTATCTTTTCCTGTTCTTAGAAAAAAATAACATAAATTTTTGGAGTCTTTTGAACCACAATTAGATGATTCAAAAAATCAATACGAAAGAGTTTCTCTAAGGCGTATGAAACAAATTCGGTCTTAGAGACGCTACCATTCAATTTCCTTTCCCCTTTATTCTATAAAATAATAAAGGCGTTTCCAGATTAAGATTTATTATAAAAGGGTTGTGAGCTTTGAAAAGACGATAAGAATTTGCTACCCAGATGCTTTTTTTAAAATATGCGTTAGAATTAATTCACATCATAACTGCTGAGAAAAAAATACGAAATTCACCCCTCCCCTTTCAGTGCCACCGTTTTTCCCACAGGCTCGCGTTGTTACGTGGTTTATTGGGGGGAAAGAAAAGGCAAGATTTTCCACCTAAAAATTGCTTACTTTCACTTTGAAAAAGAAAGAAAAGTGAAAAAAAGGATAAAATAAAAATTAAAAAATGAAAATAAAAAAATTTAATCTCAAGAGTTACAATATAATAAAAAATAAATTATAACTTATCTGTTCTGTGATATATCCTGAAACATGGGGTTGAACATATAAACCAGTATCACTTTCAGTGCATTCGTTGAAAAAAAAAGACTCTTAACTTTTGACATTAACTACATTTTCAGAACAAAAATCACAACCTTCGCAATCCGCTGATAACGCAATTTCTTCATAAAACTATTCGCCATCCCCGCTAAAATTCTCATCATAGAACCCGTTTTGCCATATATCTTGGAACAGTGGATTTAAAAGAATATTCCTACTTAGTATCGCGTCAGAGTATTCGCAAAAATGGTTATTCTATGTAATTTTAAAGTGAGTGGTTCTTATAAGTACCGTCGGTAAATAAGGGTTAAGGGGTTAACAATTTATAATTCCATTTTCCTTTAACTAACGACGATGTAAGGGATACTCTTCTCTCTACTCGCGACAGACCTCTTGATTTTAAATTCAATTAAATGTCAACAACACATACACACGACATCTGCGATAACATTTTACGTACGAAACTTCCGCGCCATACCGATTCAAGATTTGGAAATCAAATCTTGCTAAATGGTCAAAAATTTTCATTAATTCATCTGATGGTAAAACCGTTTTAGCAAATTTCAAGAGAGTTCAGATTTTCTGACTGCTAAGTTGCAACTCTGTTACAGAATGTAGAATGAAAAGAAAAAAAAGAAGAAAGAAAAACTGTGTGAGGATGTTATATATATATAAAAGGTTTATAATGACATATACAGATAGAGTAGATAATCAGTATTAATCCCATTTTTAACGGACAGAAAAAGAAACTGTTACGGCTTAGTCGGATAGATAATAGGTAGACCCCAGACTTCATTTTTAGATTAGCTTACACAATTATAAAAATACACTTATAGCAATATTTTATCAATTTTCATCAACAAACTTGTTTCTGTGTGATTCTGAAAGAATTTCACTGTGTGATCCTCTATAGTTGTTATCATTTTTAGGTAAATAACAAGGTTATTGTACACGGGAACAAGCAATATTTAATAATTTTTAATTTCTGCTACAGAGAACACAAAACACATATGAAACACTCATTCCAAAACACATCACAGAATCTTACAAAGGAGAAGAGCAATTTGTTGCCAATTCCACGTGCAATCTTGCTCGAAATACTACTTGGAAAGAAAGGAATTTCCCTCCAAAAGAACAAGGAGCACCATCTGGTGGTCGATTAATGGTAAAGTGAATGCGTTACATCTGCCACATACATGACTCTCTGTGTGTTCTAGACTTTTTAAAACTTCCTTAAATCTTTCTGATCTATGAAAAACACCTTATTTAATATGTCACTCATTCCTGTTTTAATTGATCATTTTTTTCTTTTTAAAAAAAGAAACTGCTTTACCTTAGAATAACTAAAAAGAAGTGGTTATACCTATTATAGTGGGCAATTAAAAGTGCCTCGGTGATGATGATGATGAGTTTGGTGTTTTATGGCGCAAGAGCCAGTTTTGGCTATACTGCGCCAAACATTCATAGGTCTGTGGTCTGGACGGGAAAAGAAGAAAAGGAAAAATTGGATGACAAGATGGAGGGTCGAAAATAGAGAAGGATCACTGAGGTAACCCGGGGTCGTGACACCTGTGTTTACCAAAGATAGTAAACCCCTTCGGAAAAGGAAAAGATCACTAGGGTACCTCGGGATTGTGACACCCATACCCACCTAAAGAAGGTGAGCCCCCTGAGGGGAGTAAAAGTGCCTCGGACGAGTGGTTACGATTGGACGTGAATGTGACGCGCACATCAAATTATCGAAACCGATTCAGATCTTAAGTGTTGGCTGTGTCAGTGTGAGTTGATCAGCGGCAATTCATTTGTGGTAAGATTAACTGAAAAGAAGAAAAAAAAATTCTAGACTTACTTCCAACAGAATAGGGCAACTGCCCTTACATCCCGCCAAACCATAGAC
Source organism: Trichonephila inaurata madagascariensis (assembly GCA_019973955.1). Taxonomy (NCBI): domain Eukaryota; kingdom Metazoa; phylum Arthropoda; class Arachnida; order Araneae; family Nephilidae; genus Trichonephila; species Trichonephila inaurata. The sequence goes on from BMAV01005137.1 coordinate 142,367, forward strand.
CCATTACACAGTCTTCACTCCTGACAGAGTTGTTAGCACAAGTCAGTCTGGTCTAGGCCCTAACTGGCCACCCAGGTCACCTGATCTGTCAGTGCGCGATTACTTTTAGTGAGGAACACTCAAGTCTAAGGTGTATCGCAACAAACCTCACAGTCTTCAAGAACTGAAGCAAAACATTTTTGATGATATTGCAGCAATTACAGCAGTTCAGTTTCGATCTGTCTTCCGCAACTTGCTGACCAGTTCGCAAAGGTGCCAAGAGATGAATGGTGGTCATTTATCAAGAGAGATGATGATGGTCAACATCTGCTATAAGCAAGTTAGCGAATTATCTCCTTTGCTTTGACGAGTTCCTTTGTAACCGAACTCAGTTCTCCGGGCAACTTTTATTTGCCCCACTCTATATTAAGGTATCCGACTACGTTTGGAACCGTGATTTTGCAAAAGAGTATAAATTTATAATAATCATGATATTTAGTGTCACTTAGACTAGAAAATGTATATAAAATTGTTTTAAGAATAGTACTACAATATAAAATTATTTAAGCACAACATTTTGACAAAAAATGAACATAGAGTGACCCATTTTCAAAACATTCTCCTTTTGTGAAAAATGCTTCTATTATAACAATATTTTGCCTATATATAGCTCACACCTCTGTATAGATGCTCAACTAGAATTTTCGAAATATATAACATAGAAGTGAATTTATCCAAGTTTTACGACGACAGAGGGGAGAAATTTTAAGAAAAAAACGCCGATAATTATTTCAATGGGTTGTAACTGAAAATAATGCGAATTTTTCAAAAATCATAGTTGAGCCTCTGTACAGAGGTCTGAGCTATATACAAGCAAAATATTATTTTAATAGAAGCATTTTTACAAAAGGAGAAAATTTTGAAAAAAGGTTATTCTAAGTTAATTTTTTGTCAAAATATTGTACTTAAATAATTTTTTATTGTAATACTGTTCTTTATAAACAATTTTATACATGTATTCTAATCTAAGTGACACCAAATATCATGAAAATTATCCTTTTATGCTCTTTTTTAAAATCACGGTTCCGAACGTAGTCGGATACCTTAATGTTAAGACATTTTTTTTTATTAGAGTCCTTAGCTTTTCATATTATTTAACGTTAAGTGATTAGCCTACATTTAATTGCTATAGCCTTAACGTAAAAAAGTATTGTTTTTTTTTTCTCTCACATGTGGTGGAGGAGTGTTGAGAAAAGAATGAATGCATATCCATCTGTCCAGTGAAGGTTAGAAATGTATTTTTAATCAGTAATCAAATTTATGAATCTATCAGAAGTCTAATGAAATCAATTTAACTATTAATCTCGTGATGGAATTGACTAATCAACAGCATAGTCTACCAATCAAATAAAATGGACTTCAAAAAGTTTTGAAATCAAAAAATCACAAAAACAAAACATTTATATTTATACTGATATTTCAATCGGATTGTGTGCTGTGTATGAGAGAGAAAAAGAGAATATTAAAGTAGCCATTAGGATTTTGAATCATATGATTAAGAAATCATTGGCTTTCAAAAAAAAGCTTTGATGGCAATATAAACCTACTATTTTCTAAAGAATGGGGGGCTTCATTAAATATATGCAGCATTAAATGCTCAATTAAATATCAAAAAAGAAGTATATAAGAAATTTAATATATTGTAATGGCATTTTAAGTCCATATGGTATATATTTCAATACGGATTATATACAATTTATATTATTAAATATTGTATCACGTATTGATTAAGGAAATATACTAAAAAATCAAGAAAGGAATAATTTTTAAATCTACTGAAAACAATAGATTATTTTTTACAAGCTGTTTTACGAAAAAGTAATCTAAATTATTGTAACGATAACCGTAACTAAAATCATAGTTCGTACACAAGCAACAAACACAGTATGTAAATAATTTAAAATCTCTCATAACTTCATCAAACAAAACAATCCAGCTTGGCTCACAGCCAAGAAAATGAAATAGAGTTGAGAGTAACAAAGCAAGTAAAGAATTTTGAAATAAGGGAGTGGGGGGATTTTGGAAAGTATTTGCTCAGCAGAAAACAAGCAAAAGAATCACTCATTTTTTCTCCCCTTCTCACCCGTATAAGCTGCAGTCTTCTGAATAACTACATCATAAACTGACACATTTTTTTTCTGAATTATTCTACATATATTAACACACCAGGGGCTGCACCAACTGACAGAAATTAATGTGTCATCTCTTTGCTGTGTGTGTCCGGGAAATAAGGGGAAAAAATATTGAAAAAGGGGTTGAAATCCTTTCGAAAACTCGTTACAAGCATTCTGAGGGAACGACTCTATTCCTAAAACGGGCCAGTACGCTTTTTGATAGGTATCCATCAGCACAAACTACGAAAATCGGCTGATGTGGCGATATATTGAATTACAGAAGCAATTTTCCTGTTTAATGAATTTTTCAACAGAAGCGTCAGCTTGTCACGTGACTACACCCCGGCGGATTCGAGTGATGGGAAGTGGATCGATTATGTGTATTTAAGGGGAGTGTGGAGAAAGTGGAAAGAATATACTATATTGAGACTCTCTTTGAAAAGGAGAAAGTGTTACTCTTGAACCTTTCTGAAAATTTCTGGAAATAAAAATGTGTCGAAGATCTTTTTTAACTAAGCGGTGTCAAGTAAACGTGCAGAAATATTGTTAATATATAAATGTTTTGTAAAACTTAGATTTCGACCAATTCCTAACTTTGAAACTGTTTCCACTTTCTCTATAAGTACATATGACCCAAAAATTGAAATGTTTTTTGTCGATATGCCTGGTTTGAATTGAGTGCAGCTTTTGCAACATTGTTAACAAGTTGATACGTATTTAAAAAAAAAAAAAATACACGAACATCAGTTGAATACATATCCTTACGAAATCAAAACAAATAACAAAAAGGAAACACTTTTGAGAAAATCTTTGTTGAAATGTGAGCCTGGCAACGGACAATCTGCATATATGTATAAAGGAGAAAAGCCGCTCACTCACCATGATATCTCAGGAGCCGTTAGACCTACATTCTTGAAATTTGGATATGCGACGTTTGAGAAAAATAATGGGAGCGTGATATTTATTAATTTAAATATTTGGTTTATTTACGACACAGCTGTTAATTACAGTATGCACATTGTAGTTATTAAAAGGATTGCTTAGAGTTCAAATTCTGTTGTTTGTGAGGGAGAAGATTGAATCTGTTCTCAGCGAAGTTTTCAAACCGTCTGCTCTCTCTTTCCTCTCTAGGGTCTCGGGATGGTAGCGGTCGGCCTCTTTATCCTCAAGTTTCGTCCGGTTCGTGGGCGGAGTAGGAGATTCTCACGGTGTCAAAGGTTGCCGGGTAGAAGACCAAAGACCAGACCTCGCAATATTTTAAGGGTGCATACGTTCATAGAAACGTGGTTATCCTATCCACAAAAAAGAAGCCGACTTTCAGCTGTGTGGCGGGAAAACGTCACAGCAGGCATGTTCCTTTCATGAAGTAGAGATCCTCTGAGAAGGGGTTTTGCGAAAATCGATACTCAAGGGGGATTCCTTGGGGTTAAGGGGCGTTACAGATAAATATTCCCATTTTAGAACTGTTAGACCCGCAGGCTTCAAATTTGGTACGGATGTTCCTTTCATAAAGTAGAGGTCCACTACAAAAGGGGTTTAACGAATATAGGCCCCAGGGTGGGTTGCGAGGGGTTAAGCTGTGGTTTAGATAAATATTCCCGTGATTGAACTATTAGACCTAGATACTTGAGATTTGGCAAGGATGTTAATTCCATGGAGTAGAAATCCGCTATAAATGAGTTTTGTGTCAATCAACTCCCATGGGGATAATTAGAGAATATAAATTTTAAAAAAATTCATTTTTAAGCTATTGGAACTACAGTAATGCAATTAGGTGCCCATGTTTCTTTTGTTGAGTTAAAACCCACTACGAACGGGTTTTATGGAAGACGATTCTCAAGGAGGGAGAGAGGGATGTTACAAGCATATAGATTGAATCCATTTTTGAATTACTAGGCTCACAAAACTTGAAATTTGGCAAATATTTATTTTGTTGAGCACAGATCCGCTGGAAATATGTTTTGCGGAAATCCACTTTTGGGGGAGGATGTTATGGGTGCCTAAATGTTAATTCTACTTCAATTCAAAAAATTCAAGTCCTGTTCTTCTTAATTCAAGAGGCGAGGGAATAAGAATGTTTTTCAGTACAATCGAATGTTCAATGATGGCTTAGATATCAATTAATTTACATATAAACAGTATACGTTGTGAGCAACTTATTCCCGAAGTTTCTCTCTCACCGTCTTGCCTACTTAACCCTTAACTTCGCACTGTTGCATTTCTGCAACATATGATTTACTTTAATTTAACAGACTCAATATTTTTTTAATTACCTACAAATCACTTATCAGAGAAAAAAAAAGATTACTCCAACGAAATACATGCTAATTTTGTCACTAGATGGAAGTACATTTTTTCCAGAAATCACAACAATTATAAAAATCTCTAATGCCTCAAGAACTGTGTGTTTTTGCTATAAAAAGAATCCATTATATTTTATGCTTCCTCTTGTTTATTCACAAAATAAATTACCAGGTAAGAAATTTAAACATTTTATGATGAATAATAAAATCCTCATATAAAAAAAAGTTTTGTAATTTACAGCACTACTGCGCAACGTTGCACTTCTGCAACAAACAAACAAAAATGACTGAAATTCAGTTTAAAACTGCTTAATTTTTTTTCCATATTTTTCCCTTTCATTATTACTTGAGAACTAGCTAACATAATCTTTTCATAGAAATTTAAAAAATTGCGAAGTTAAGGGTTAAGGTTGTGGGAGGAATGAAAGCAGAACCAGAGAATTCCATAATCACAATTATTTAATTAGTCAAACAAACTAATCTCAACAACAATCTATTCTCTAAGTGAATGTCAAATGAGTAGCACGGAGAAAGCAATGATTATTAAGCAAATATGTGGAATCAACTAATTTAACTCAATGTAATCTATCGTTGATTTCTAACCTCAAATCTACTAATTCAACACAATGGCAAAACACCACTCTTAATCTTTGCATGCGAAAGTAAACCTTATTCAATCTCATCTACGTAGTGAATGTAGCTCTGCTTCCTACCTCCTTCTCTAGAATTATAAAACTCTGACTATATATAGTCGAACTAATCTGAAAATTACGGTTTCTTCTTGAGAGGGATGGCTGTGAATTAAACGTGAATGCTAGCCCAAAGATTCCCCAAGAGGATTAGCGAGAGGACGCGTCTAGATTCGTCACAACGTTCGTAAAAAATCATGAAATACACAGAGAAGCGGGCGAGTAACGGCTAGTACTATGTAAGCGAGGCTATGCCAAAAACAAAAGCATGACGAAAACAGGGAGGCAAACGTTCAAATGTGAAGAAAATCCGATATTTCATAGGCACCAACCTAATAAAATAAACATTTATGTATTTCTCTTTAGAAAAAAACTCACATATCCAAGCAAAAATATTTTGTATCAATATTTAATTCCCATAATTGTTATGTTTCGAAAAGAGAGAAATTCCCGCAAAAGGAAACCACCAAAAACAACAATCCAAATCTCTATTGACTCACTCTAAAATTTATTTAATCCTAACTCCAAAAACTCATTTCCTAAGACTACAAAAGGAAGAAAAAATCATTTGCAGAGGCATTAAAGAGGGTTGAGGACTTTTTCAGGGAGGTACAGTTTGGGGCGCGGTCCCTTCCAACCCGATGATAAAGTAAACACGCGCGTGAGGAGGCAACAATTTTTTTTTTTTTTTAAATGTCGCTCGTCACTCACGATGAGTCACGGGACTAGAAAATTTTCATCACGTGTCACGATCGTTATTCAAGGGGCGACAAGGGGGTGGCATTTGTGGACGATCGTGCAAATCGCAAATAATTATTACGTGCTTCGTTGCTCCCTGCACCAAACGATTTAAAAGCTATTCTCGTAGATATAGCTTTGTTGAAAATCATTTGGTAAGCTTTTTTTTTCCCCAGTTCTATATGTTTGAAGATTTGTTAAACTTAAGGTATCTGACTACGTTCGGAACCGTGATTTTGCGAAAGCGTATAAATGGATAATATTTATGACATTTAGTGTACTTAGATTAGAAAATGGTTATAAAATTTTTTTTAAGAATATTATTGCAATAAACAATTATTTAAAAAATTTTTTGAAAAAAGGGGCATAGAATGCCCCATTTTAAAAATTTCCCTTTTGTGAAGAATCTTCTATTATAATATTTCCCCCATAAGCTCAGTTTCTTCAGAGACTCAACAAAATTTTTTGAAAATATAACTTAAAAATTGGTTTATTCATGTTTTGGACAACAAAAGTAAAAAATTTTAAAGAAAAAACGCCGATAATTATTTAAATGTTGTAATCTGAAAAAAAGTGAATTTTTAAAAAAAACAAAACAAAAAAAACATAGTTTAGACTCTCTGGAAGTCTTTACTTTTATAAGCACACACACAAAAAATATTATTATTTTAGAATTTTTTCTATAAAGGAGAATTTTTTAAAAAGGTTTATTCTAAGTTAATTTTTGCCAAAATATTGTATTTAAATAATTTTTTGTCAAAATTTTTCCCTAAAAAATTTTGATGTATTCTAATCTAAGGACATTAAATATCAAAAAAATTATCCATTTATCCTTTTAAAAATCAGTTCCAAGTAGTATACCTTAAAAAAAAGGGGGAATACAAATTTTTTTTTAATTTAAATGTTTTAAGCTCAAAAAGGGGAAAAACATTTGTAGATACTTTTTTGAAAAAATTAAAGCAATTTAAAGTATTATTTTTTAGGCGTAACACTGGATAAAACTTCCCTTGATAACTTCTCTGCTTTCAATGAAGGACGAAATTTAATTCTTGTCCAAGAATTCGGGTTGCAGCCAGGGATGTCTTAAGGCATGGGCCAACTGAGCTGGGGACCAGAGACTCAGCCACAGTGATCGCTTCATCTCCTTCTCAACTCAGCCTTAATAAGATAATTGTTCGAATAACTTCAACGGTAAAATGTTATTTCCGGTTGTATCCTCCGAAAAACTCGGAATTTCGGAAGATATGTCAACTGGCTACATGTGATGACCGTCGCCCATATATAGGCCCATAAGCCTAATACCAACCCCCTAATCTATTTTCAAAGGCGGCAATTGGTGAAAAAGGTTTGTGTGATTTAAGTCATGCAATTTATTTGTTTCGTGTTATTGTTTTTGGGGGTTTTGACAACGTATGGTATGTACCCTTTTTTTTTAAAGGGGCATAGGAGGGACCACACTTACGTGGGGGGCCCGGGCAGGAAAAAAATACCGCCGTATAAAATGTATAATGTACGGGGCCCCCGCCCAAGGGGGTCCCCCTGGGAACTACAGTACCACTAACAGGGCTTTTATTTTGAGAAAAGGGCCCCGAAAGAGTTTTGATACATGGCCCATTCAGAACTAGCCACGCCAGTGGCCCAGGGCTTACTTTTTCGTAGAGGTCCAGGGCCTCAAGAAGTCTTAATGCGTCCCTGGTTGCAGCTATATCTATCGGTATTGTGTACTGTTATTTCCACAAATATGTCCCAGTACACGACCCTTTTAATAAATATTCGAATAAAATATCCCGATCTCTATTCCAGTTCTAAAAAATAGCGGAAGTCGATTTTCTCTTTTGAAAGAAAATTAGTTTCTAAATGAAACAAGACACTAAAAACATATTCTGCAACAGTACTTTTTCTCAAGAAATGTCAATTTTTGCTTACAAACTAAGAGAAAAAAGTTTAAAAGATTAAAGTATGACAAATAATTAAAGAAGCTCATGATACTAAATTCGAAAAAGGTAGGATGGTGAGCCTGTAAAATTTTTTAGAACTTCTCAAGTCTTTAATTTGCAAGGAAGAATTTAGAGGTAAATTAAGTGCAAAAGGCCGCAAAAGAATAATCTAAAATATAATTTCCGTAACCTTATATGTGTGTGCTTGCGCGTTTGTTTCTAACATAACAATCCCGATCTTCTTCAAAGCAACTGAAAAGGAATTAAATCCTTCTCTGCCAGAGATCATGTGATAGAACTCGTATATTGGCTAAAAATGATTCTCTTATCATATTTAGGCAAATGTTTAGTAGTCATCATAATCAGCAGCAGCATTGATAGTACAAACACTCTGAATTTTGGCCTTATTTTTTTCAAGTGTGCTCAATCTCTTTCTATCTGTAGATCGCCAGTTTTTAATGTTAATCAAATAAAAATCTTTATCTATGGCAGTGGTTCTCAAACTGTGGTTCGCGGACCCCCGAGGATCCCCAGCGTTTTTCTAGGAAGTCCGCGAAAGTCTCTCATTTAATGTTAAGATTTCCCTCTTTTACAGATTCCAAAAGCCCTCGAGGAAAAACTGAAAGACGTACCATCCTGGACTAGATCACTAAATTGGCCTCAATGAAAAAACTCTACTAGAACATGTATTTCGCACAAAATAATTAATTCAGTTTTTGTTTGTTTGTTTGCAACTATATTGCGATTATACAACATAATATTGTTTTTAAAAGTGGTAGAAATACATGTACAAAGATTAAGAACTGAGTTCATAGCGCGCTAATACGATAACGATTGCATCCGTTTCGATTTCCTAATCGAATTCTTTATCTGAAAAATAAGTATTGAAACCGTCTGACAAACGTAGAACCGGAGTTGAGACAGCAGAATTGAAACATTACACCTAATATAACAACACTTGTAAAAGAAGTAGATCACCATCCCCTTCTCATTAAAAATTTCATTTAATATACATTTAAGTACATTTTTATTTTACATTAGTATTATGTAACATTTTTAATTAGAAGTTTACTGCTTTCTTAATAGAAAAAAGAAGTGTTAAAAGAAGTCCGTATAAGTTGCAGAGGTAGGATTATTGAGGAACCTTTAAAGCACTCAGCCATGTGTTAGGAGTCAGGAAGGGGTGTTCAAAATCTTGGGGGGTTCCGTGATGGTAAGTTGATACATAAAGGGGGTCCGCGGCGATCGAAAGCTTAAGAACCGCTGATCTAAAGCATATCGTCCGATCTTAATTTAAATATACTTGACTATCTTTTCCCTTTTGGAGGGACAATGAAAAACTTATAGTTACGATCTTTAATATTCATTCTCAACATAACGGCCTATTTCAAATTTATTAGTTATTTAGTTTTGTTTTGGATTTTAAGCAATTGTTTTAATTCAAAATTATATCTCCTTTCTTCTCTCGAGCTACCAGAAATATAATTGTTTTGTAAGACCACCAGGTCCTTCGTTATCTTTGCTATCAAGTCTCTGAAGAATAAGTTTCTTATGTATGTATGACTTGCTATTTATCCTGGCGCTAACTAGACAATATTTCTCTTAGATTTTTAATCTAAAACGGATTTATTAAGAGGCAATAAATCATTTTCTCATTCCAGGACTTATATTTCGATTTTAGATACGATAAGTAAACGAAGTTTTTATCGCAGGGATTCCACTTCATAACCTCCTCTTGCAATCACCTCAAATTACAAGATACCATTGCTTATTCCAAATATATTTCCAACAATACATATACTTTTATCAAATCTATAGCGTTTAATATAAACTAGTTCTTTTCCTAACTTGTAGACCTTATAAAGTTTTTAGAATTCAATGGATAATATTCCCTCCTACAACTGTTTAATATGTCTGCCTATGATATTGAAATTCATAATATTTAGAATTCAAGAAGAATTTAGAATTGAAGAATAAAAGAAGACACTGATACTTTTTTTGACGTCACAAGACTTACTGAGATGTACGATTACAAATGAATGTGTTAAAGTTAATGCTATATTTGACCTCTGAGAATCGGCTTTTTTGGTAGAGTATTGTACCTCACCGCAATCGTAACCGTGGTCGCGTGTTGCCACCCCACTCTCATCACCTGTTTCCGCCGGGGGCAGCTGTTTTATGGTCGGAAGCTGAAAAGGCACAACCTTCACCTGGTGTGTGAGAATCCATTGCAGACTATGGAAGAACATTTTGTTCTTCTATGAGAAATTTCTCATAAATTAAACACGCACGTGAGATATATTCGATATTTCTTCCTATTTTCAAATTTAGTTTGATTATGAAGGAAAGTTTTAAAAAATTCCAATTTTTCGCTTGAACTCCGTTTACTAATCTGAGACACTGCAAAGCTATTGGTAATTAAATTACTCCGAAATAATTCAAAAGAATAGTTCTTGTGAAATTTTATTTATTTATTTTTTAATTGGAAAAACAACTCGTTCAATTCTTATCGCAAAAACTATTAAACCGATTCGATTATCTTAAAAACAATGGAACATTTTTAAAGTATTCTTTTTTTTTAAATCTAATGAAAATATTTATGTAATGGGATTGAGAGGGTGGTGGGGATTCGTATATAATTTAAAAGAATAATTATGTTCTCCGCCTTCTTGAAATATCTTCTTTTTTGTTCCTGGAAAGATAGTTCACTAAATTCCCACACAAAACCTTTACAGATCCAATTTAATTATTTTGAAGATCAACACTATGTTAAAAAAATATTTTTAAAAATAAAAAAATATTTTTAAAGCACTTTGAAGAAAACATTTATGTAGTAGAAGTTGCATAAGGCTACCACAATATAACACGGTTTTAAAATAACTAGTTAATGTAAAACGTTCGAGGTTCTTTTATAGTCAATCAAAAGTTATTAGAAAAATTATGAAAAAGTTATTCAGGTTAAATTTGTAGGTCTCAAGGCCCTAAATAACGTGGTTTGGAAGTTTGACCCAAGAAATTTCAACTCCAAATATCGCCATTTGATAGCACTTAATCATCTTTAAATTTAACTCCACATTTCATGCTAAAATATATATTAACTACATCTACTATTTCACTACATAACTGAAAAATTCTTGAATTGAATCAATTAAAAACATTAAATATATTCTAGTTTCAGTAATATTCCAAATTATAAAGCACTCACTCTCTCTATTATGTATATTAAGCACAATTCTACACATACCAAACTGTAACACTCTACAAACAAACAAAAAGAAAAACAAAAATGTAGCTATGATATAACTTGTTTCTTTCACATAACTTTTTTAAATTAAAAGGTGTCATGCAGGTAAACGCCTTTAAATCCATTCATACCACAAAAACAACAAGCGATTACTGTCTTAAGAGCTGAGAAAAACACAAACAAGGGTCAAGAGAAATGTCAATGTTGCGTTTTTACAAACCATTGTTCTCCTAATGTTTTTGTAATAGAGTATTCATTCCAAAATTACCGCAGAGTTTTTAGCGCCTTGATTTGAATTTTTGGAATAAACAATAGGGGAGACGCCTAGTAGCACGACAGGACACGCCTTTGATCTTATTTCAGATGTGACTCAACTTTAAGTATACCTTCTGGAAATGTAATGAAATTGGAAATAACATATTTAAACGATTAAAGAAATACTTGACTAATGAAATTAATGATAGTACTATAAATAATATTTATTGTTTTGCTGATATTGGTAAATATTCCTATTTTTGCACGCAATTTTCTGTATGTTATAAATAAAGCAATTTATTTGAATCAGGTTTTCTTATATTAATCGTGAACAAAACCGGAACAAGATTTTTAAAATATCGTTTGGCGTAAGGTTTAAAAATTTTGGTAATTGTAGAAATTTTTGTACATTATATACTACAATCGTTTTCTTATAAACAAAATGATAAAAATAGCTCTAAGAGCTTTAATAACACATTTAAAAAGAATTTGAACAACATTTTCGTTGTTAATTTGTTATAATTTTCTTTGTTTTAATTTTCCTATCATCACGAAATTTAATCAGGTTTCAAAAATTATTTCGAAAATAGATCAAATTCAGCTGTTCTATAACTTTAATGTTGTATAAAATTTGTATGGAATAAGAATAATCAAGAAAATAAAAAGGAGATACAAAATAAACCAATTAACTACAATATCAGAATTACTTGATTCCAAAACATACTAAATATAAAACCAAACTAAAATAAATATATATATATAATTTTAAGAGCTCTTTAGACGAAAAAAAAATTGGCAATCTTAAGATTCTGAATTAAAATTCTAAATTTTTATAAGAATCTTTAATAAAAGCTTGAAGAAAAAAATTCCATTGTCATATGTTTTTGAAAATTCAAATTCATTGCTGATGAAAACAGATACGAACATATTGTAACAATCGTATGAATTTTCTACTCTAATGAATGGGCTAAATTCGTGTGACGTCATTAGTCCCATGATAAATGCACTAAATTTTTATAAGAATATTTAATAAAAGCTTGAAGAAAAAAATTCCATTGTCATATGTTTTTGAAAATTCAAATTCATTGCTGGTGAAAGCAGATATGAACATAGTGTAACAATCATATGAATTTTCTACTCTAATGAATGGGCTAAATTCGTGTGACGTCATAGTCCCATGATAAATACAATCACGTGTTTCCAGCTAATCAGTCCATGCGCTCTGTGTTGCCAATTTTTGCTTTGTACATAAACTTTCTTTTAAAAAGTACATATTTGTTGGTTTGAAATTAAATCTGTACTCTACAAGTACAACAAATTCAATGTCAGCTTTTAATTTGAAGAAGAACGCGTAATTATATATATATATATATATATATATATATATATATATACATTTATTATGTGACCATCATGAACTTTTTTAGCTCATCGAATTACTATATTTCAGATGTAATGCAATAAATTTAAATGTTTTCTCACGATAATATTTGTTTTTATTTCATTTCAGGACTTAACGTGGCCTCAAAATTCCGATACTTTACCCCTATTTTCATATAAACCACGTTTATTTAATCATCTGCATCCCACATATCACTAAAACAGTTGGATGTATGGATCCTTATTTATTTATTTATACATTCTTTACTTTATTTTTTCCCCCTCTTAATAACAGGTTTCACACATGAGATGTCTGACATTATTTTTATAAATTATATTCATCCTAGCACTTTCGTGGTTTAGAGAGCTAACTGCATTCACATATTAATACATTCACAATCTCAAACTACAATATATATATTTACATTATTAGAAACTAATAAAGAGTATGCATCCAAATATTAATTTACAAATCGTCTGGTAAACTTTTAAATTACTTCAAAATAAACCAATTAAAAATTTTAATATTTATCCAGACTACTGTTAATAACATAACACATTTGTAGAAAAGTATGGGGCAATTTGGTACAACGCAAATAATTGTAATATTCAAACATCACTAAAACCAGACAGAACACCTGCCGTGTAATACGCGGAAGTGATAGTAAGTACTGAAGCACAACTTTAGGATAAATATTATTTTTATGGAGAGAATTACTAGTAAAACTAAAAAGAATTATTTTTAAAGTTTGTATTTCTTTAGTTTACTTTGAATGTTATCATTTAATTTTATAAACAGTATAATTATTCTATTTAATTTCCGCATCATTAAGAGATTCAAAAGTTATTCGAAAAACAAATCATATTCAGCTGTTCCACAATTTATGTTGCAGAAAATTTTTATAGAATAAGAGAGAATAATCAAGGAAATAAACAAGAAATATAAAATAATGCAATTCTTTACAATATCAGAATTATTTGGTTCCAAAACATACTAAAAAGAAAACTAAATTACGAAGGTTTAATTTGAAGCTCTTGAGACGAAAATGGCAGAGTTCTAAGAACAAGCATTAATTCTTCACGCAATTTAAAAATAATGGCATGAAAAAAATATCGTCTGCCAGTATATATCAATTTTGGAAGAATAAAAAGATTAACGAAAGAATAGAAATTTTCGGCAAGAAAATTTAATTTTATTATTTAAAAAAAAAAATATTTTTTTAAAGTTGCTTGTATAAAAAAGTTACATTTTTAAGTTAATTATTTTTCTTTTTCAAACTACTTATTCATTTAAAGGTGAATAATTTAAAATAATTTCAATAACTTCTGCTATTCGCATCTACCTTTTTAAATATTATTTCCTTCAAATTTTACGCTCTAAAAACTATTTTAAAATTTAAACACATTGCTTATCAGGAATACGAAGGGGAAAACATTCGACGTAAGCTTTTGTGTTTACAAACACGTAGACTTTTTCTCCGCGTTGGTTGATGTCACGTGAAATCTGACATTGCGGAAGGGAGGGGGGATAGGAAAGAAAGAAAAATGACGTCACCCACGTCGAAAACTCTCCCAAGAGTGTTTGGAGATAATTATTTCCGACCGTGGAAGTCTGTCGGCATGCGTTTCAGGTATCTCAAAACCGAACGTCTTGAGAAAATAACGGCGAGCATAAGGTCAACAACATCTTCTTTCCACAGAACAATGCAAAAATTACTTCTCTCTTTCTTCTTACGTTAGATAGAGACAATTTTGAAAAACAGAGATGCAAATGAGATATAGTTAAGATTTTCTTCGAAATCCAGGTTACCAGATCGGTATTGTTTTATTCATTGAAGTGAAATTATTCATTCGAAATGTTGTTATTGATTTGAATAGAACGAAAATAGATATTGATAAAAAATGCAACAAAGATTATTTTGTTCGCGAATAGGATTATGATGAATTGCAAATGTAATCTTATGATCTGCTCGCTTCGAGAACTAGTTGCTGATTCGTTCGATTTTAAACCAGTTTTGATACATTTTCATGGCACTCGATGAACTGACAAGAATTTGTAGGGATAATCTAGATCAAGTCATGAAAAAATATTCCAAGCATTGTTTTCATGTTTTACCTAGTTAAAGTATAATCCGAATATTCTGTAACTAAATAACACAAAATTATTTTTTTATTTTTGAACTAGATTAAGCTAACTTCAAAGTGCGAAGTTAATAAATAATAAAATTAGATCGAATTAAACTCAACTTAAGGTCAAAATCAAATAATGTGGTGGTCCCTCCCACGCAATTCGCAATTTGCAAAATAAGGCAAGCCTAAGCCTAAAAAAGCCTAATAATTAGCCTGAATATAAAAAGTGCCTTTTAGTCCAGTTATCCAATGAACAGCAAAGCACGTGTTTGTAAACCGGTAGATATATATGTTGCTCAAATCATGTTCAAACCAAGATCAATAGTTTGCACCTCATAAAAATTATCTATCTCTTTTGTTCGTCGTTCTCTCTCTCTCTCTCTCTGACATTATAAAAATATGTTTACATTTTAGTATAAATGTAAGCATATAGATTTTGCATTAAAAAAAATTTCTTAGACACCAGAAAAAAATAATGGAAAATAAAAGCTAACTGATTTTCCAATTAAGTGTAAATTAAATAATTCTAATAAAATCTAAGCTATTTCCACGTAATTATTCGATTTTTTGACTGGAAAAGAATCTTTTTAACTAAAGCGTAGCAAATTTAGTTCAGTTTATTCATTAGTAAACAATATTTGATAAATATAAGCACCGCACCAAATAGTTACACATAATACACAAGCTGACATGAATTTTTGGAAT
The DNA here is from genome assembly GCA_019973955.1 of Trichonephila inaurata madagascariensis. Classification (NCBI taxonomy): domain Eukaryota; kingdom Metazoa; phylum Arthropoda; class Arachnida; order Araneae; family Nephilidae; genus Trichonephila; species Trichonephila inaurata. The sequence goes on from BMAV01005137.1 coordinate 157,901, forward strand.
GTATCATTAATACAGAAAAATTCTTTTAATAAAAATAGGGAAAAAATAGAAACTAAGTATTTTTGGGGTGATGAAATGTTTAAGTATAATATCAAAATAATTCACAACATATCTATGATTCTTTTATATATATATAATGCAATAACAAAGTATAATTTTAAATTATTGTGCTTTTTATGATAAATTTAAATCACAGATAATTTTGAAAAACAAATCATTTTAAGAAAAATGAATACAGCAATTCCCCGACTAATGTAAATTTGAAGATACATATTTTCTCACTTTGTCCTGTTCCGATCGGAAAAACTTGGTTGAAATCTATTTCTTGTTGAGATATTTTCCATCAATCGATTAGTGATTCTATCAAGATGATATGCTTTTCTTTATTATTATTTATTAAACATTGAAATCATGCATTTCAGAAATAAAAGGGAAGTTGGATAGACAAATGAATTACCTATTGATATTCCTCAGAGGTATTGAATTTAAAATTTTTATTCAAAATTTAACCTAAAGTTCTTAAAATTTAACACTAAATGTGTAGATATTCGTCTTACATTTCTTAGTCTCATGTAACACATAACTTTGGCATATTATTGTATAATTTGCAAGGGAAGTCACTGAAAATTACTGAATTCTTTGAAACAGCTAAGACTCTGTATGGCTGAAAAATAATTCGATTTGAATAACATTTGCTGTTCATGATAAATTGTTTAATTTTTTTTTCAATAAAAACATTTTTTTTCTTTCGTTTTGTGTGTTTTTTTACCTCAGAAGAAAGATACTGAATTTTTTTAGACGTTGGTGAAAATGCTCCAGGATTACTTTTTCTTAGAAAATGATACTCATTCTTATAAACTATTTTTTTCCCTTGAAAAATATGAAGGCTTTCTTGTATTGCCGATAAAAAATATGATGTTTTATTGTTGTTATTATTATAATTATCATTATTCTGCCATTAGAAATAAAAAATAATAACCATTATAGTAAATATATTTTGAATTGGAGGGGAGGGGGGATATCGCGAAGTTGCTATGACATTTAAATGAATAAATTTTAAGGGATTATGGATTTAAGGTTAAATTTTATTTATAAACTTACTGTCAAGAGCAATATGTATTGTTTTTTCATGAATACGCGCATATAACGTGCATTGTTTTCTAAGCCTAACTGGACCTCTCGCGAAGTCCTAATGTGGGGAATAAGATATCAACACTTAAATCTGATCTTCGCGCGTACAGCTTATGAAATCGTCTACTTCCCATATGTGTGTGTGTGTGTGTGTGTGTGTGTGTGTGTGTGTGTGTGTGTGTGTGTGTGTGTGTGTGTGTGTGTGTGTGTGTGTGTGTGTGTGTGTGTGTGTGTGTGTGTGTGTGTGTGTGTGTGTGTGTGTGTGTGTGTGTGTGTGTGTGTGTGGGGGGGGTTTTTTTTCCCCCACCCCCTTATATGTCAGTTGGGGTAAGCATCCAGCCAGTACCCCTCAACCCAACTCCTGCTTAACTTGTTGGATTTTTATATCCTGCACCTTCTTCTAATCACGTGCACGATCTTTGATTGCTCGCTCTATTGATGCCTGTTACAATGCACGTGCTCTAGTCATGCCTTGGATTATAGAACGATTAATTGACTCGTTATAATAAACTAAAGAAGTATCAATGGCTTGGTTGCGTTGTTGACTAATCACAATCAGTCTCAAACACGGCAGTTAGAAACACTCCATGACACACACATATATACTGTAGAGAGAAAGAGAATGTAAAAAGCCGAGGATTTTCAGTAGATATTCAGCATTTCCTATGTACATTTATATAAAAAATACACAATATTAATAAAATGACAAAACTAATTGCTTACAGTTAGTCTGTAGCTTTTATTTGAAAGTTAATCATATGAGATCAAATCATAAAAATGAATACATTTCAAAATTTTAACTACAAAAATATAATGTAGGGGTTTGGCAGGGGACCCCTCCCCGGAAACCTTTTTAGGACAGCAATCGATAAACTAAACAAAAACTAGGTGGCACCGGGAAATTTTTTGGGGGGCTCGCCAAAACCATTGTTTAAAAACTCTTTATGTTCTTTATATTAATAAAAACCTACATAATTTTAAAAACAATGTTATCTTTATTGCTTTTATAAGCAAACTAAAAAGTTATAACTTCCTTTAACTCTTAATATTTCTTTTTTTTTTTTTTTTTTTTTTCTTTTTTTTTTTTTAATTCAAGAATAACTGATGGAAAATAAAGGATAAGAGCAATATATTTTCTGACGGAATCAATTTATTATATCATGTTTATAGTTTTCAAAAATTGTCTGGACTTTTCTTATTCCTCAATACTTTTCTTGATATCCGTGATGAATTAGATTTGGGGAAAAAGAAGAATTCTTTTTTTTTTTTTTTTCTTGATACTTTTTTTCATTCCCCGGCAATTTTTTTCTGAACTTATAGAATCTTTTCCATTCTAAATCATACAATTCACCACTAAACGTAAAACAACATTAAGGTCATTTTGTTCCATGAAAGAATATATAAGCATAAATTTTTCTGATTATCTGGATTTTGCAAAACATCTAAAAAATTAAAAGGTATGTTATTTCCTGGCCTTTCGGTTAGCATCGATCATTTTAAATGTCTTATTTTCAAATATTTATAGTCCCATGGTGTATTTTAGTGAAAATACATTTAAAAGGAATCGAAATGGTCAACAGTTAGTGAATGTACGCACTCGTATTGTAATTAAATTTAATATAAAACTTAGCTCGATTTTATTTATTGATTACTGACTTCTCTCTTGATTTCGAATGAATAACAAGTAGTACAAAACATGGCCGTGATAACCTAATGATTACGGTCAGAAACTCGTGGGCGGTGTGTCATGAGTTCGAGTCCTTGTGCCTCTGGAGGCCCAGTGTGTAGAGAGGCTGATGCACGTTAAATCTGTAGATGCTCAAAGTCCTCCCATTGGTGTGGTATTTTTGGAAGGGGGTGCCCCCCCCAGCTGAGGTGTCGTTCTCACCATTTGACCATGGTTCAAAATTACGAAGTCCCGTCGCCAATAGCTCTAGTATTTGCTTTATAGTGCGCCGTTAACCCTCTTAAGTCAGTGCTTCTCAATCTTTCACTGTTTGCAACCCAATATTCAATCATAATTTTCATCGCCCCTCTTCCTCCACACAAGAACAATGTATTGAATTAAGTAATACTACATTTTGACACTAAAGCTACAGCACGGCCTTAACCTCTTAAGTGCCATCAACGTAGATAAATGTCTCGCTCAACCACACAGTCATAATTGCCCCGCACGTATATATATGTTTTTTCCGAAGTACGATCCTTTCTGTGCGGTGCCTTTCCAGAGCTATTCCGAAGGCTTTGGAATGCAATAAAAAGACCTTGACAGTGTTAACGAAACTTATTTCAGAGGGCTTCTTTATTTCTTCTTCTCTCCCCCCCTACATCACATCCCCTTCGCCTAAGTAGAAAACGGTGGCAATGGGGAGCGAATCCCGTAACCTTTAATCGGCAGTTAAGGGATTAATTATAAACCGTACAAAAAATTACCAAGATAAATATTAATTTTTGGATATAATTTTTTATATGACAAGTCCATGGTGTCACTGGTAACCAGTGGCGCACACAAGGGGGGTCCTGGGGGTCTGGACCCCCCCCCAAAGCCCTTGATTTTTTTCCGATTGGTTATAATTCTAAGTATATAATAGGTAAAATTTAATTAAATATGTGTTATCAATGATTAATTTTATTAATTAATGCTAATTATTTATACAATAATTAGTTTTTTACTGTGTTTTGTTCCTGAAAATTGACAAAATCAAAAATAGCATGATACAAGAATGGTGAACTTTCAACCCCGGACCCCTCCCCCCTTGAAAAATTCCTGTGTGCGCTACTGTTGGTAACTATTAAACTTGCTCTTAACACAGTATTGTTAAATTAATTGCAAAATACATTGTGCATTACTGATACATTTATAAGTGTATTATATCAGTGTAAAGGAGTATTTAATTTTTTATGGTGTCAGAATGTATTTTGTTTGCTTACTTTCCATAAATTAATAGTTTTCCTAAATAACCTTTTATTTTCGACTTTTTAATATGCCCCCGCCCCTCGCAGATTTATCACGCCCCCCTAGGGGGACGCGCCTCACTGTTTGAGAAACGCTGTTCTAAGTGGTCAATTTTTTTTTGCCCAAAAAAGAAAGCACATTTTTTTATTGTGTTTAACTAAGTATAATACTTAACTAAATGCGAAAATGGAAGAATTTTATTTTAATTTTCAATTTTAAAGTTTTCACGCAAATTTTATTTTATAATTCTGGAACACAAAAAAAAACCTAAATGTTTACTTTTTGTAAGTACACTTTACATGCTTTGAAGAATTTTTCATATATCTTAAAAGAATTTCTCTCGTACTCACAAAAAAATGTCATGTTCATACCTCTTTTTCAAACGGTTGAGGATTTTATGTGTGTGTGCATAGATATATGAACATACAATTTGAAGCATGGTGCATAATACTAAGTCTTGCATTGCAATGGAAATGAATAGAGATAATATAGATTTTTAGGTATCCGATTTAACTTGGAACCGTGATTTAAAAGCATAAATGGATAATTTTCATGATATTTAGTGGCATTTAGATTAGAATACATGTATAAAATTGTTTTAGGATATTTTGACAAAAAAGTATTTAAATACAATATTTTGGCAAAAAATTAGAATAACCTTTTCAAATGTTTTCCTTTTGTGAAAGATGCTTCTATTATAATAATATTTTGTCTGTATATAGCTAGACCTCTGTCAGAGGCTCAACTATGAGTTGTGAAAAATTCACATTATTTTCAGATTACAAAACCCCCTTTAAATAATTATCGGCGTTTTTTTTTAAAATTTCTCCCTCTGTTGTGGTAAAATATGGATAAATCCACTTCTAAGTTATAAATTTAAAAATTTAGTTGAGCCTCTGTACAGAGGTCCGAGCTATATACAGGCAAATATTATTATAATGAAGATTTTTCACAAAAAGGGGAATATTTTGAAAATTGGTCATTCTAGGTTCATTTTTTTCAAAATATTGTAATAAATAATTTTTATTGATACTATTCTTAAAACAATTTTATATACCTTTTCTAATCTAAGTGACATTAAATATCATAAATATTATCCATTTATACGCTTTTGCAAAATCAAGGTTCCGAACGTAGTCGGATACCTTAAGAGAAAAGGGTACATCACTCTTGATCAAGTGTGTTCCCAGTCAGTATTAATTCTAAAAGGGTTTCAAAAAGGATCTTTGGATCTTAACCTGTATCCCCTTCACCACCCCTTTTCTTTTTGTTTATTCATACATTAAACAAAATGTTTACATTTAGAATTAGTTATTGTAGAATCATTTAAAATTCCCCGTGGTTTGTTTACCGTTTATGTAGCTGTGGCGTACACAAGGATTGGGTACAAGCGATCAACATAATTTCAACTTTTAGCATAAAGATTACACTTTGGCCCTTTTGTCTATGTGTTTTATTACTGATCACGCATTTATATGAATTATATGCAGCTGAACCTCCTTCGAACCACTTTTTTAAATTTCTATTTTCAAACCCGCCCAAGAATATTTTGTATTTTCTTCGTAAAAAAACCCCTTAAATAAAAAGGGATTTCTATTTAAAAATTTTTTCTTTGGCGATTTTTTTCCCCATTTTTGAAATATTCCAAGACATTTTTCAAATTATTCTCTTTTTTTAGCGTATTTTATGGTGATCGATAACCTTGATCTGTCTTTATACCAGGTGCCTGACTCACCAAGAGCAATGAAATGACCATAATTTTTCAACAAAAAAAACTCAAATAAAACTAACGGATTTCATCAGTAATTAAATTTAAGGAAACGCATGTGGTAGTGTGTGAGTAAAACTACTAATAATAAAATAAAATTTAAAAATTATTTTGAATTAAAATTAGAAAATTGTTAAAAAATTCATTTTTTAAAAAATTATTTTTTGGGAAAAATCGTCATTCCTGGACAATGAGCCCCCTTGTTTTCCTTGCATATTTCTTTTTAACGGGTAAGATGTAGAAAATGAATATATACTAATTTTTAAAAAAGTGTGATTAATATTTAAATAATATATAATGTTTATTAATTTAAAATTTGTTTTGTGGAGTTTTTAAAAGTACAGTCGGACCTATATATAACGAAGTCGCTACATCCCGAAAAAAAGTTCGTTATACGGAAAAGTCGCTATATAGAGGTTCATCTTTCAATATACTTTATGAACCACATAAAACAAATTTTAAATTCATAAACACTATATAGTATTATAAAAAGTAATTATAACCTTTTTAAATATCTATATAAAAAATTTTTCTATTTATTTTATATATCTTACTCATCAAAAAAAAAAAGAAAAAAGTGCAAGGGAAAAAAAAAAAAGGTTGGGGCTTTTTTTAGAAAATAATTTTACAGTAAAATTAATAAATTTTAAGCAAATTTTCTAATTTAAAGCCTACAAGTAATTTTAAACATCCATTTTTTTATAACTTGTAACTTTAAGCGTATATTAGCAGACGTATCATTTAATTACTGGTTGTCTATTAATTTTGTTTGAGTTTTCTGTATGAAAGAATGTTTTCTCTCATAATACGCGCCTCGTATCTTTGCAATGCCCCAAACACCCCTTCAGGCGTATTTCCTTCACACTGTAATCCACGTTAAATTATATATTTAAAGTAATTTTTTCACTTCATCATACGAAGGTCCAGAAATACTTTAAAAATGGGGAGAAAAGAAATTGAATCACAAGAAAAAAAGTTCGTTAAATAGAAAATGCACTTCGCTATAGGGAGGTTATTTTATGAAGAAAATCGTGAAATGTTCTTGATCCAGAAAAAAGTTCGCCATATAGAAAAATTCGCAATATATAGGTTCGTAATATAGAAATTCAGCTGTATATTAAAAGATGGATCACTAGGAATTATCCGAATAACGAACTTTTTTTCAGGATTTAGAGACTTCGTTAAATAGAGGCCCGACTGTATATTTACAAATAAAAATCTTGATCTAACAGAGTCACATAAATAATACGTATTACGTTTCGAAAACTTATTCAGCTGTTTTTAACTCTACACAACACAAAGCAAAATTTTGAATTTTTTCCCTGCTTTATATAATTGCACATCTTTAATTTAAAAGCGCATCACTTCAGCATATTTCCCTTTCAGCAAAAACAATGATATAATTATTCATAAGAATCCTTTGTAGAATTCAAGGCGAACAAAAAACCAAGATAGCCAAGATTCCCGTACAAAAACACATTAAGGTTTTAAGCATTATTATTAGTGGTTTAAGCAAAGAATTATAATATTAATCCCTATCATTTCAGCATCCTGTTCTTTTTTATTTGAATATCCACAATTACAGATTGCTTTTCTAGCTGTCTAAAATGAGGGATTAAGAAACAGGGACAAACGAAACTTTAAAATAGGCGATCACTTTTAATTATGATCTTGTGGACTAATAAATCAACTCCGAAGAGATGTTATGTGTAATTCAAAAGAGCTGAATGCTGAAATTATACATTATTTTATCCATAACACTTATTTAAAATACCACCAATTATGCAAAAGCACAATTCGTAAGTTTAATAAATTCACGATAATATTTTTTTTACATTTATTTGTAAAAGATTTATTTATATTTACCAAGGCTTTTTTTTTAATATATATATTTACCTTTTTTCACAATATTGGTTTTGTAAACAAATCGAATTTGTAAACACCTAATCAATAAACAACTTACAGGCGTCATACACATGTTATTGTTGTTTTTAAGCTAGAGGTTCTTAACCTTTATGTTGTTGTGTCAAGGACACCTTTGTAAAGACCATGGAATTTATTTTAAAAGGATCCCTCTTCACACGAATATCTTGTTTTATGTATAGTATACATAGCATACACCAATACAGTATACAAAATTTTTCTTTCGATGATGGAGGAGGAGAAATTTTACGAGTAGTTGTTGCAAATAATGCTCTTAAGAAAATATTTAATAACAGCTGTGATTGATTGTTATTAAGGCACCCACTCTCCAAACTTCCCCACCATGCAAACATGAGGACTTTCAGCCTCCGAAAGACTTTAAGAGCGTCAACTCCTCTACACGACAGTTCTTAAGAGGTGTTAGACTGGAACTCATGATTGGACAGAATAATATTTAGGTGAGGGCTCCGGACCACATGAGACTTTCCCCACCTCCCGTTACATACATGTGTAACATATACTATACATGTATAACATAAATAGGTTACTTTGTACATTCTGGCTACAAACTAATGCTATACACAGAATTTTCTTTTCTAAGGGTAAAGAGGGGGGACGCTTTCAGAATTTTTAGTAGTGAAAAACAATTCATTACTTTTTTTTTTTCATATTAAACAAGAAACAATCATTTACTTTTGAACGAAGTACCTAAGCCCCACAAGCCCCCGTCATCGATATACACATGCACGTAAAATAATGAAGGAAAAACCAAAATTTTAAAGAAACGAAAATTTAATACAATAATAAAAATATTTCCTTCTTTGTGCATTCTTGAAGATGTATATAACCGTTGAACGAAGAAAATTTCTGATATGTATTGATGTATAAAATAATTAATTCAAACTTGCATTATTTTTTTACTGAGAGATTTTTTAAAAATTCCCTCTCCAACCTCAAATATATCTGAAATCATTGCATGTGTGTGTTGAACTCCTGATTTTTAAACATGAATTATTAATTTCATGAACTCCTGATTTTTTCCTTTCTCCCTAAAAATTATTTTCCAGAAATTTCAAGCAAGAAGGGATAAAAAGAATAAAATATTCATAACATTCAAGGCATTATGTACCAACCTGAAGTGTGCATTTAGTATTTTTATCAGTAATAAAAATTCCCAGTAACTTCAAAGATTTACAATAAATAAATAAAAAATAATTTTAAAAAGCTTAATTTACAACAGTATTTTTTTTTCAAGACGTATTTCTATTTACTGTATACACAGTCAATTTAATTTAAAAACAATTTTCTTTTCATTTGCCCTTTTCAAAGTGCATTTTTCTTTAAATACAAGCATATCTTCTGTAAAAGCTCTTACAAAAAAAAAAGTCCTTCAAAATACTAATCAAAAATTGCATCGAAAATAAGTTAATGCTGCTTCCCTAGAATAATTTCCTAAGGAATTATTTTCCCTAGAAAATATTCTTTAAATATATCGTAAAACTATTATTTTTCTTTTGAAACATTGAGTATACTTTTAACCGGAAAAAATTAATGTAACACTCCATTTTTTTAGGAATACTTAAGTTTACATCGAACATCAATAATGTCTTACATTCAGAATTTGTCTATTACTTAGGCATTTTTTAAGTACATTAAACATTTATTTTTAAAAAGGCTATAATAACGAATAAAATTAAAAATTTTAGAGTAAAAAAATCACATGAAATAAAAAAAAGTCCACCTTAGAAATTAAACTTCACTAGTATACACAGCACGATTTAAAATGAAATTTAAGACAAAATATGTTAAATTTGTGTCCTAAAAGTGGTATCATATATTTATTTAAGAAGCGAAATAAGATTGCTTAAAAATTCAGAACAGAAACATAATTTACAATTAAAAAAATGTATCACACAATCTTTGCGATACAGCCAAATCTAATCACATTAAAGCAAATAAACCCTTGAAAAAAAATAATGGAACGCCGCGAACCATACCGTTCCATGCGGTTGCCTTTTTCGAACCCCATATTCCCGGTCCCTTCTACCGCCGTGGGGGGTTGTTTTTCAGAAGCGCCGAAACGGTGTAAATCGTATATACACATCACGATGAAAAACTGATAATAAACTAAATCGGTAAACTTACCTTGAAAAAGAAAAAAGTATTCCCGTTAAATCAAGTAAGTCTGAGATGACACACAGCTGTGCGGAAATAAAAGGTGGAAGTGAAAGAAAACTCTGCTCCTGATCTTCTGGCGAGTTCATGCATCAAACAACAACCGTCTCTTCCGTAAGCATCGCATCTCTCAGTAGCCGAGAATGAAAAGAAAGCGCGCCTAGAATTACACGTGGCGCCATCTGTTTTAATTTTAGCAAGTGATTCACAATCGGTTTTTCACATAATCAAGTTCTGAAGAACTCTATAAATTATAATTTGGATTTTTAACTAATTGTACCAATATTTTAAAATTAAATGTAATAACTTAGTAATTTTTTGCCTAGCTAATATTAATTCTATGTTGTATTTGGTTGGTGCTGAATATTCCTAGTATTTTTTTTATGTACAGTATCATTTCCAAAACTCATTTTTTTAAAATTTTTTTGTTTCAATACAAATAAATTGTTCGATAATTACTTGCGTTCAAAAATTTAAATAAATATTTATTCTTAATAATTGTTTCAAATAAAGCAAATCAATAAAGCATTGAAACATTTATTTATTTATTTATTACATTATAGTATAGTTCTTATTTATCTTAACATCATTCCTTGAATATTTTAATGTTTTATTTAGTAAAGTATAATTTTATTTAATGTTTGTTATATAACATTCAATGTATATTAAATGCATTTTTAATGGTATTGGAAACATTTCTAAGCAAAAAAAATTAATATAACTGATTATTATATTCTTATGAATAACCCTATCAAATTGAATTGAAAATGTTAAACATTTATTTTTAAAAATTCTCTTAGAATAATCCCAGTCACATCATTTTAAGGGATCTTTTGAAATGCTAAATATTAAAATTTAGAAACTGTAAAACAAATAATAACATAAAATAAACCAGGAATTACGATTTTAGATCCAAATCAGAAAAAAGTAATAAAAATTGTATTGTTAACAAGAAAAAAATGCCAAATTTATGTATGTTTTACTTCAATTCATTATGAAATTTCCCTTATAATAAGGGAGGGGGAGAGACACGTGCCAATTCTACAAGGACAAGACTTTTTTTTAAAAAAAAAAGCTGACATTGAGAGAGAGAGAGAAATGTCTTTAATAATTTCGAACATTCAGTCAAAGAATGCACATTTAAAATTCTAAGCTAGATTATAACTGTGAATTTTGAAATAAAAATTCAAACTTTCTGCGTATATCCCCGAGTGGAATAGAAGAAATATTTCTTGACCTTGTAAAAACCACTCCTTTTTACCTCCCATTGAGCAAATAGCAGGAGGAAAAGCAATAATAGGACCCTTATTCTGCATTCCACAGAAAAGAGTTCGAAGAATTCCGAAACGAGAAATCTACTGACCACTACCGATTGCTAAGGGTCATATGAGCTAGTCAATCTATACGCGAAATGCAAGAAGTATCTATCCTTTTGTGTATTTTACAATACAAAATATAATTTGTTTTACGTATTAAATTGCGAATTGTTTTTAATTAAACAGAGTTTTTGTTTTATTTTAGCCCTGTATACTGTATATTTCTTTAAGAAATCTATTTCGGAATTGGAAAAATAAAGGATTTATTTTTTTGAATGTATGTAAAATTGTTTGGTTATATTTTTAATAATACTTTTTAATCATGTCCTTTTTTTTTGTACAAAAATCTGTATTAAATGGGGAGTTTTAATTTTTAAATAATTATGAATTATATAAAAAGATCTTTATCCATAGTTCTCAAACAGTGGTGCGTACAAGGGGGGGGGTCGGGGCTCAACCCCCACTCATACACCAAGAGATTTTTAGTATAAAGATTACGCCTTGGCGCTTTCGTCTACTCGATTTTTAACACGCTCTTATAAATTTCACTTGAAGGTAACGGAATATTTGAACTCCATTTTTACCCACTTTAAAAAGTCAAATTAATTCGAAATTTTGCACACTTGTCAAGGACCAATGACAATACAAAAATTTTATAATTTTGTTCCATTGTCCTGATCAGAATCATCAGGAATAACGATTTCCAGATTTGGGGACTTATTGCATATACCATTTTCAGATTTGGCGACTAACTCCAAATTATAGAAATAAAACACACAAAAAGCAAGTGTTCTTTATGTGAGAAAGGAAAGGTGGGTGCGTCAGTATTTCTTACCATAATATAAATAATTGTCTAGTTTTTCTAAAAGTGGAAATAAAAAAAAAAGACTCGCGCATGTGAAAAAAATTATTTATGTTCTAATTGCAAATAATTTTTATTTTTATAAAGCAATACGTTTAGAAATGATGATACGAATTAACAGTATAGCAATACATTTAAAAGTCGATAATACTATTGACATTTAATATTTCTTCTTAACACATTTTTATTAGTTTGACCTGTATCTTTAGAGACGGAATCTTTGAAATATAACGATACGGGACTCATCCGAGGCCCCGTAAGTGGAGAGAATAAATACCCTTCAGACCCGTTAATTAATATCCATTGAAGAGCAAGACTAATTCCAGCAGCCACGTAATTCCGGCTCAAAATATCAAACTGAAGGATAAATTCAACAATAAATAAATGATAGTTTAAAAAACTAAAAAAAAAACCGCTTTTATTGTAGATCGCACTAAAAAATGAAAAATAAATGATAGTTTAAAAAAACAAACTAAAAAACATGCTTTTATAGTGAGTTGAATTAAAAAGTAAAATTATAATTCTTATAATATAAGAATAAAATGATTAAGCGTGTAGGGTGCTTTGTACTACAGCTTTACACTAACTCAGCATTTCGTAATAGAACTAGTAAGAAATTATAACACTTAATATAGAGCATCCCAGGCTTTTACCCCAATGACATTAATTTTCTCATTAATCATTTTATTCTTATATTAAGAATTATTTTTTTGCTTTTTAGTTCAATTCACTGTAAAAGCGTATTTTTTAGTTTTTTTTAATTAAATGGATACCCCTCCCCCAGGGCCGATCCTAGCAGGTGTGCAAAGCGGGCTTCGCACGAGGGCGGTCAAATCAGTGGGTGGCCGCAGGCCATATATAGTTCTATCAATCAAGCGCACTTTTTTACGAATTTCTCAAAATAAAACTTTTAAAAAGTCGAATAAATATGTTACATTTTAATTAGTTATTGAAAAATCGAAATAACTATTTAAGAAAAACAGAATGTTAGTCAACAGGTCCATAGTCCATTAATGTATACTCTTTACACACATCCTTCGTTTGGTAGCAGAATTCGTAGCAGAGCCGGCATTGCCGCAAGAAAAGTTTTTTTTTTCGCTTATCAGAGGTACTGGCGGTGCACTGTGGATCGATGCTTAACAAAGGCGTCTCAAAAATGATTTTTACGAAAGTTGCTTTATGAAAATACCTAATATTACTTAAAACATTGGAATATTTAAATTCAATATGCATTGGAGAGGAATTAAAAGTTTTCAATTCAATAATAGCCATACAATTTAGAAAAAAAAAATAGAGGAAAGAAATTATTTTTGTTTCTATATTTCCATTTTTATTAATGTTTTATTTTTTGCTCTTACCCAGGCAGATAAGTTTTTTTTACGTCAATATTAAGTACTAGTCAAAATGTGAAAAATTCTCTAGAGGGGCGGCACATTAGGTCTTTTGCACGAGGGCGGTCGACACCCTGGGATCGGTGCTGCGTCTCCCATAAAAGTAGCCTGTGTACGCCACTACAGTGGCGCATGCAAAATACTTCTATGGGCGAGGCTTATATTTTGAAAATGCGTATATGATAGATCTCTCTGATATCTGTATCTCTCTGCAATCTGTATACAAAGAATTAAAAATCTCTTGGTATATGACTGGGATTTTAATCCCCAAACCCCACTCTTGGGCAGTCCACTGTCATCAAAGATATTTTGTTGCGTTGCTTGGATTACACATTGATAAGAACAGAATTAACATAGGAACACATTGTTATATAACATAGAAGATATTACATAAAATTTATTATCTATTAATAATTAATTATGTATTAATAATGTCACTGAGGAAATTTTGTGGCCGCGGTAGCCTAGTGGTCATAAACGGTAACGGTTTTACATTTACGAGGAACATTAGAGAAAGCTCTATTATCCACTCATCATAATAAGTTGAACAGAGAATAATTTGTTGAAACATAAAAATAGATAGCCGTTCACTTTAATGCAGCCAACAATGTGGGGGAGGGGTGAGCGGGGAAAACCCCCTTATTTTTAGTTTTTTTTCGCTTTCGTGGAAAGCGAAAGAAAAAATCCCCCCAAAACCCTTGATTTTTTTGATTGATTATAATTTTAAGTATAGTACGTAAAATTTTAAATTTAAATATTTTTATTAATTAAATTTTGTTATAATGCTAAATTTATTTAATAATTAGTTTTTACTGTGTTTTGTTCCCGAAAATCGACAAAATCTAAAGGAGCATGATACAAGATTGGTGAACTTTCGACCGGACCCCCTCCCCTTGAAAAATTCCTATGTCGCTACTGTCTCAGGGTAAAACACACGACAACAACAACACTATCATTATTAAACTTTTCTATTCCTAATACCTTCGTTGCTCTCGTATTTCATTTTATTATATTACAATGGATATTATATGGTGGATTTCACAAAAAAATTACTTTTCCAACAAAGAACAAATGCCCAAATTAAATTACCCAACAATAAATCCTTTTACGAGACAAAACACTCTCTATCAGACCCAAACGATTACAATTTACCGATTAACCTTTTCTTTTTTTTACTTTACTTCAAAAAAAGAAGAAGCACAAAAAGCAACCTGAAGACAAATCACTGGATAAAAGGGAGAACTGCAATTTCTCTACCTCATAATAAATAAGTGAAGCGTTCAGCATTTGTGACGAATCCCTCTTTGATGAGAAAAGTGAACTCGAAATGGATGAAACGCGACGTTTAGTTTCGGTTCCCAAGGGTATGTCTCGAGGGGTACAAAGAGGGCTGCACCGGAGGCATCTTCAGACGATCGTCCAAGCAGAAATCGGCCGAAAGGGTTTTCCGCCCGACATAATCTTGAGTAAGTGATATCCAGTATCGTGCTCCATATCTGTATTCTCATCGGATTCTTGAAATGCTGAATTTAGGTGCGTGGTTAGCGGTTATGTGGAAGACGGAAGTACTGACTCTGTTAAACCGAAGTGTTCTTGAATCTTTACCTGTCAAGAATGATAATGATATCGCCTATGGTAGGGAACACAGGAAAATTATAAATATAAATAATTTTTCACCTTGATAAATAAATTGAAAAACTCGCATAATATTAACTCCTAATGTGCGAGATCGAGTTAATTCGATCGCGATAAACTGACCAAACTATGCATAATCGAGATAATTCGAGTGGAATCGTATTTTATGCTGCTGTGATTTTCACACTCGAATATAAACGATTGCCATCTGCATTCGTGAGACTGACTGCGATCCGTTATGGTAGTTAAGTTTACGTTTAATATAGTAAATATAGATAAATTCTATAAAAAAGTATTCTCTCATTTACTAGACATCAGCATTTGGAATGCATATGTTTTGCATAGAAAAATGGCGGGGAAAAAAATGTTTGATTCCAGAAGCAAATTAGTAGAACTATACAAAGCTATCTAAAAGCCTTCGTCCCCAAGTTTCCCCAATTTTAAGAGGGTTTCCCTTTAAAATTTGGGTTTTTAAAAAATAAAAAAAATTTATTTTTTTTCCATAAATAGTTTCCTTAACATGCCCAAGAATACGGTGGAAAAGTGTTTTTTTAAAAAATTAAAATCGTTATAAAGAAGCGGGTTTTTTAGAAGAGCACCCTTTTGAGCGCTAAATTCAGTTTTTTCATTTTTTTTTAACCCGGACTTGAAACTTTAAACGCATTTTTCTCACTGTGTTTTTCAAACTTTCCCCCATCCCAAACTCCCAAAAATGGTTTTTACCGAATGACTTCAAATTTATAGGGGAGACTCGGGACAAAAAAACGAACCAAATTAACTACGATCTTTAAATTTCAAAATATTTCTACTTTTTGGAAAAAAAAAAAAAAAAAAATATTAAATTCGAAACTTTTTTTTTTTTAAAATCCCACCAAAAAACCGGGTTTTGATATTTCCAATTTTTAATTTCAGATGCCCAAACTGCCCCGGGTTGATTGATTGAATATTAACGTCCCCTGTTCAGCTACACGAGGGTTTTTTGGGGATGGATTTTTTGGGAAACCCTGGTCCCAAATGACGTGGGGACACCTGAGCTGGCTATGATTTATTCATTAATAATATTAATCTGTGATTCAAGTGTCACCTATACCCATGCATTATATTTAGTAACTGGGAAATATGCTAGTATATTTTACACAAACTATCGAAGTCTAGGTCTATTGAGATTAAATACAATCGCATTACATATTCTGAGTTTAATTTGTTTTTATAGCCACTTACGTTAAGAAATATATTTCACTTCATTTATTTGTACTAATACAAGTCGTTTGTGCATTAAATTTCATTTAGTTCTGATGATTCCTTCATGGTGTTGCATTTTTTACAAACAGCAGTTTATTATCAATATATACAAGTGCATTATTATTACATTCTAGGGTAAATTAAAATTAAAAACAATTTATGCAAGACACTTTTATTTCCGTACAGGCAGAAAAACCACACATACGCCTTCCAGGGCCCGATATGCCGATTGAAATTTTTGGGGATCGTGTAATCATTTCACATAATTTTCGAAGATTTTTGTGCTCAAAAGTGATTACTGTACCATCTGTTGAAACTTGTCATCATTGATCCGACTACCATGCAGTACCATCTTCAAAGAGCCGATGATGTGGTAAGTCGATGGTGCCAGATGAAGGACAGATGGAGAATGGTGAAGATTGCTGCTGATACTAAGCATGTAAATTTCTTGGGTAACAACCTAGCACAAACTTCGGATCAGAAAAATGCGCTACTGCATACGTTGATGTTCAAGAATTTCGCCACTAATACGATTTTTCGATCGTCTATGATAATGGCATCAACCCTTTGAACGTTTTTTTCTGATGTGGAGTATTTTCAGATGTTCTCTCTCTCTTCGACTTTCTTGCATAACAGTTATACGGCCTGATTCTAAATGATTCATCCATTCATACACCTCTTATTGATTTCTTTTTCGTTTCCTCCATACTACTCTAACAGCTCTTTAATCGCAGAAAACACTTGGTGACTCTTTATTCCTTAGTGGTGAATTGGAGAGGAGTGTTTACTATGAGAGCAATCTTTTTGCTCATATACGATAAACCGTTGAATGGCACAGAGATGAATGCCTTTGCTTCCATGTCAATCCAAGTATACAGGTGGAGATGTTGGATAATCCAGTCTTCGTTTATTCCTGTGAATACACAAAATTATATTTAATTCTTGATTTATTATTCATAGACATAACACTGTTTTATTTATTCATCGTTTTGTGTGCAACATAAACACATGTAATAAAAAATAATTACACTTCATTTCATGAAAGCAGCAAATACAAGTCTAATGACAGTCTGTTTTGAATTCACAGAACACGTGATTGTATTTATCATGAAGCCGGTTGGGTGCGCAGGGCCTCTGCACCCATGGTTGCGGGCTCAATCCCAACCCAATCAGTGGATTTTCATGATGCAGAAAATCCACAGCGTCCATGTCGTATGATTATGTGACATGTAAAAAATCCCTTGAGTGACTGTTTTACTTAATTCCTAAGTGCAATTTCGCATCGTCAGAGATCAGGTGCCTTCCTCTGGGAAGGAAACTGGGCGTCAAAATTACTTGCGGCAATTGGTATCGCCTATATGGTGCTGCACTAAAAAGTGATACCAGCTCCTGGGGAATATACTAGGTCTGAAAAGGTAAAAATACCAATCCGCAGCCCCATTAGAGGAAAAAAATATTTATGATGAGAATGTCGTGAAATTGTCCATTCTAAAGTATCTTATTAACAAAGAAGGCGGTGAGTAGAATAGAGTGGCAACTCGATACCGCCATGAAACCATGGTTCAAAAGTACAAGGTTTATTGGCTGTGGTTTCCAGACTTTGTGTCATGAGCAAAAGAAGGTAAACGGAAAACGCGTCCCTAGATTTAAAAAAAAAAACGCAGAAGCGATTTTACGTCTACAGAAACCATGCACAAATTTTAAATATGTAATCCATCATTCTCAGAATAACTCTTTGAGTTCGACCAAATTCGATCCAGTTCTATTTTTTGGAACCCAGGATGTGAATTTCTTATTAACCTCTATTAATATATAAACTCGAGTTAAAAAAAAATGATAATCTTTACTTATTGTGAAAGAAACCCAAGCCTCGTGAGAACTGAAAATGACAATGATTGGTGATGCAAATGCCTAATAAAACAGTTGAAGAATTTCACTGATATTTTTTTCGGTACTTTCAATCATGAAAATGATGACATAATCTTGGGAAAAACGCATCATCTATGAAGGTTTTGGTTCAGATTGGTATAAATAAGCAAGTATAAAATTGTTTTGTAACAAATTGATATATCACCATAATATATTTAAACTACACAAAAACTAAGCTGTACATCATTGTTGTTTAACGTTGTGTTGACTTCAGTTGTCTTAAATAAAAATTTAGAACAGAAAAATGGCAAAGCGGATTAATAAGACAAATGAATGCCCTACAGAGATTGATAAAGAAATAAAGTATCAAAAATATTTCCATCAGTCTTATTAAAAAAGAAATCAAGTAACAGAGTAACATTAATTTAAAAGTTTACTATACACAGCAAGATTAAAAGTAACGGAATTCTCTCTCAATTGTGTAAATATTTTTTATACTTTCTATGTATTGCTATAAATTAAAAAATGATATAATTAATCTTTTTTATTGAGTTTTTTGTAACTTAATTTTTCTCCTAGTAATAAATAAATTAATAATTTTTGACAAAAACATGTTTTTTTTTTTCTTTTTCAAAAAATATAATTAAGACAATATTTGCAAAAATTTAAAAAAT